>JAAGNO010023482.1:0-36422 GCA_033439905.1 Ceryle rudis | reverse complement strand
GGAACGGGTTGCCCAGGGAGGTGGTTGAGGCCCCATCCCTGGAGACATTCAAGGTGGGGCTTGACAGAGCTCTGAGCGACCTGCTCTAGTTGAGGATGTCCCTGCTGTCAGTGGGGGGTTGGACTGGATGAGCTCTGGAGGTCCCTCCCAACCCAGACATTTCTATGTTTCTAAAGGTAGTCTTTGCAAATATATACAGATCAATTTGCATAAGAAGTAATTTCCAAATATAACGGGAGATTGAGCACTGTTTCAAAGAATGAACTACTTTTTCACCTAGCGGCTGTGCTCTTGAAGAGACTGCAAAACCTTTAGCAGTAGTTTAGAATTTTGACGATGAGGGAGGAAAAGGTTTCTTGGTAGTGTCATGTAACACTCCATCCTCTGTGAAGCACAAATTAGTATGGTGTGACTTACATTTTATAATTCATAAAATAACGGTTCTGTGTCTGCCTGAGCAAAGTTCCTGTAGTTAGGCTGAAAGTATTCTATTGTGTCTGGCTTTCCTAAGCTAAGTGAAAGCATCAGAAAGGATAATTTTAACACTGATTGTGACCTTGTAATGTGATCTGTTCCTCTGCAAATATTAACAAGAAACGCTGTAATTGCTCCACAGGCACCTGTGGAGATCGCTGTATCCACAGAGGAGTGAAAATACTTTCCATTCTTCTTTAACACTTTTTATTTAAAGATTTGGTGGCAGTATTTGCTTAAGGCTCCCTGAAGGAGAGAAATATGTGCTGACATTAGGTTGTTATAAGAAATCAAGTAATTTGTACTTTTCTCCTTTTAATTCTACAATCTGGTTATCTCTGAGGCATACACATCGTTGTAGTATGGAAATTTAGGTGATGGTTTCCGTTTAGAAAATATCTGAGAAAAAAAAAATGTTAAAATCTTCGAGTTTTTAATATTTTCAATTCCTTTTCAAAATGACTTTTTCTTTCCAGATATGCTTCTTTGTATTTTTTTAGCTGTATTTAAAGTGAATCTAAAGTTTTATTAATGAACAACTGAAAGATAGAGAAGTAATCTGAAGCATCACCATTTCCATGTGAAGAAATTAATTCCCCAATAATTTTTATTTGTTTTAGAATTGGTTTAGTCATCTATACTCTGATAAATGCGAGATTTAATTAACCTTCTTGCAAGTTATAATTCCCACTTATACAACTACTGGGAGAGGAGATCTCTGTATATGACTTTTAGGGTACCTCATTGCATAAAAGCAAATGAGGATTTTAAATGTGTGCAGTGAAGAAGGTGACAAAAGCTTGCAATATGAAAAACACAGTGTAACGATACAAAACAATTGAATTCACTCCTAACTGTGCTGTTAGCACAAATGAACTACATATGCTATTTTAAATAGCTCTGAGAGGAACCTCTGTGAGCACTGGGATGAGTAGTGCTGTGTCATATGTGTTCTCCTATGGGGAGGCTTCATTTTAATCTCTAATCGAGCCTTCAATATTTGCCAGTTCCAAGGTCCAGTTCTTCACCTCCAAGAAACCATCTTCATTTTCAAAACCTGTATTTCTGATTCATAAAATGCACATTGTTACAAAAATTAAAACTAATCACCTCTTTCTATTTTTTCTCCTTAAAGAGCATATGGGTCAGTACCTATGTGTTTACAATATGCTTTGCTGCTAACGTGGGACTGTTGTATGGTGTTGTCTGCACTATAGTCATCACAATTTTCCGCTTTCCCAGGTAAGAAAAACACTTTCTTGAAACATTCTGGTAGCACATCATCATGCCTTCTTTCTGGCATAGTGCTTCACAATCAGGATAGACATCCAGTATACTAAATTTAACAATGAAACTTCAGGTTTTCAGCTGCAGAAAATTACAAGATAATACGAAAGCAAAAAGTCACACCTATGCATTTATTGTAAGCTAAGGATCTCTACAATATTTCATACTATGGCATTTTGTGATTGCTCTTAATATTACACATCTGTATGATTCATTAGATGAAGGTAGCATGAGATCAACAGAATGATCAATAATATATATATTCTTTTTTCCTATTAGATGTTTATTTGCTCCTTAAGGGGAAAGTGTGTCTGGCAAGCCTTAGTAACTAAGTGTCTTTATAAACTCCTAGAACTCTGTTGCACAGGAGCTGATAGTTGACATTTGCACTACTAATATATATTAATGAAACATAACTGCACAACTATTCCAATGTCTAGTGAAAAATATAAATTCAGCGTATGCGTTAGAAAAGCCAGGACAAAGAAACTAGAGATAATACAAATTTATACTTTCTTTTGTGTGTATTACGGTTGCTACTTTGGATTATGAGTGAAGGAAAATATCAGCTAAGGAGCATGATCTTCTGAGCTACAAAATTAATCCATAGTTCACCAGTCTTGGGAATGACTTGCCGTTCGCAGGCAGTTGTTTACGTGAAATTAAATGCAATATAGACAGCTGAATTTAGTGTCTGCTGA
The DNA here is from genome assembly GCA_033439905.1 of Ceryle rudis. NCBI lineage: Eukaryota > Metazoa > Chordata > Aves > Coraciiformes > Cerylidae > Ceryle > Ceryle rudis. The sequence goes on along the minus strand of JAAGNO010023482.1, from coordinate 33,960 downwards.
AGTTAACAGTTTAACCATTTGTGCATAGCTCTGTTCTTGTGGAATAAGTCACAGAACCAGCATGAAAACAGCTAAAAATTGCAAAACACAAATTCTGGAAGATGGTTTTTGCTTGAATCAATCAATACCTTTTTGGCAACGTTCTGCTACTCAGTGACTTTTTTGTGAAGTTTCTGTTCAGATGCCAGGGTGTTGGACGTGATACATATTGTGTATCAGAATGCATTAAAACCAGCAGCAGCTACAGCTTGATTTATGCAAACAAAAGAGAGCAGCTGATGTTTGCAAGCCTCATTTAGCCCATCCCAGTACCTGCAAATACTCCTTGAACATTGAAACATCTATTAAATGTTTGTATTCTGGGATTATTTCCATTGCCTAGCTTTAGGCACAGACTCAGATGACAGCTAGTTAGTTTCATAGTCTTCTTGTTCTGCAGTTACATGCATTCCTGCAAATGATGATTGAAGAAGGCCCTACTGACCTGTCTTTCCAAGGCAACGTTCTCTGTCCACTGACTGTGTAGAGAGTGTAGGGCCACTGGCTTTTCCAGTTAAGTCCCCCAGTTTGATAGCTTACAGTGCAATATTATGTTTCATTGTGCAAAGATGTGTCAGTTTTAACTGCAAATAAAACCTCCTTAGTTTTCATGATCCATGGCTATACAAATGTTTTTTTTTTTTTCTCCTTACAATGTGATTTTGTAGGTAAAAAAAAATTAATTAAACCTCTGTATTTTTGAAGTTGTAGATTATGTATTGGCTACCTTGATTTAAGAATAGCTCTCTGGACAGTTGCATAACAGTAATGAAACTTAAGATTTTATTTACCAGAAATTTCCATTATCCCTGTTTTCAAAGTGATAACATTTTAAAATATGCTTTTTACTCTTTAACTGGATCATTATCACAAAAACATATGCTCTATATGCATAAAAATAAGCATGGATTGCATTGTTGCAACTCTAAACTTCTACACTGTAGTTTTAGGATCTGTCTCTTCTTTTTTCTGTTCAAGAATGCTGAAGGTTTGCCTTACAGATTTTCTCTGTGTATTGATTACAGAGCAAAGATGCTGAATTTGAAAACTGTGAAAGAAGTGGAATATAAATACAAAACAGAAGAGAACTGTGTAAGATAAAGTTGTGTGTGTTCCACTAATTCAGATTTGTTTATTTTCTCTAGAAAATTCTACTAGACTGTAATCAGTGAGTCAAGGGAACATTGTTATGATATGACCACTTGAAATCTAGAGCCATTTTTATGTACCTAGTAAATGGAAAAACCACTCTGGTCATCAAAAGACAGAATATTTTACTGGTCTGCAAAATGAAGTTAAGCAAGTTCTCTTAGATCTGTCTGTGATAGTTTGTTACTTTGAAATTAGGAATTGCTCTTTGTAAAAGTTTCCTAATTCCTAAGTCTAAGGAAATCTCTTGGCAACAAGAGCAAGGGCCATCTGAGCAGACAATAGCTGTCTCTATATTCCTATCAGATTTCCTCATTTCCTGAAACTCCTTTGATATTCTCATCATCCACTATCTCTTTTCTGACACCTTTTCTGCCACTGGCCCCCTGTGATTGAACTTTTCCAGAGGACACTGTGTGTGGCCAGGAAAGGAGGGACAGCAGCATGAAGTTGTCACACTACTTCGCACATCTCGCCAGGCTGTACTTCAGCTGTACTTCATCAGGGTGCCCTCACATGAAAAAAAAGATGGAAGAATCTCTCCCAAAGACCGTGCTTTTGAAATTTGTCTTCTTACAAACTTAAACCTGCCGGTCAGAGATTTTAAATTCTTTCAGTGATTTTCACTGCGATTATCATCAAAGTTGGTTGTGGTCAGGCCTATGGTAAGAAGAGAAGGATAATGACCCAGAGAGGTGAACTCCCTATTCTGAGATTAAATGGTAGGTCAGCAGCCAAGAGAGGAGGGGAACCATGTGTCCTTTAAGCACAAAGTCCCATCTCTAGGACATTCTCCTTTCTCCACCGTGGCAGTTTCCATTCCTAATGCTTATGAAGGGTCTTACGTATTGGTAAGCAACAAGCTTAGCAGTTATTACCTCACCATTAAGAAGCTCTCCTCCAAAGAATGTATTTTTTCTGGCAAATGTTTTCCATCAGAGCTATCTTGGGTTTAAAATCTGAATTTAGCTCAGGGGCGTTTACTGTTTTGGCATGCTGAATAATGTTGGAATGTGCATGAGAATGGGGAGGACTCTGAAATGTGAATTAAAAGCACTGGTTTTGAGGCTGGCCCATCTGTCAATTATTATATCAGTTTTCATTCTTTAGAAAAGTGTCGGGGTAAATTTGCCAGGGATGGGTAATCAAAATTTGATATTTTTGTTTGTTTTTTTTGTGCGTTTGGTGTTTTTTTTTTTTTTTCCTTTCCCATATTTCTTCATAAAATATTTTGTACAAATCCCTATGCATCTTATTTTTTTTACGCTAACTGCTCCACTGCTTTTTTTCCTTAATCATCAAGATTAATGCCTGGAACCAAGTAATAATAAAACAGTGTCTGCAGACAGTGGGGAAAACAACATTTTGTTAAGAAAGCAAATTGCTCAAGAGCTTATTACAGAAAACAAAGAAGGAAAGTATTTTTAGGGTTTAGAAAAATGCCTTTAATTGAATTTAGAGTCACTGGGTTGCAGCAGGCATTTAGGGTAATTTTTAATGTATGAAAGTTAGACTGATACAAGTTCCTCTGGTAAATAACAGCTCAGACAGAAATAACAGGACTTTTAAACATGAAAATATGCAAGCTTAATGAACTGCCCTGCCATTAAGGTCTGTGGATTTATATGAGTTATTTCATCAGTAGGAGAAAATACACTTTAATGTGGAAAAAATCAAGAGGATATTTAGAAGCTTATGTGAAACATATTGCATAACAGGCACTCACCGAACTGAACCATTTCTCCAGCTTAGACAGTGCTGTGCAAGAGTCAACAGGGCAATTGCTGGTATCTTGCTAAGTGACAGTGGTGATGGGCCACCTGAGAAAATTTTCTTTCCTTTTTAGCAAGGACATGGCAAAGTGGATGTCTGTTTTTCTCAGAATAGTTCTTATTAAGAAAGGAGCTAGAACCAAACCAGAGCCAGGAATAACTGAGCCCAATGGGGCACAGTTGTCCTTGCCCATCCTAGACAAAAGATTATACCTAAGTCTGCCATCTGCTTGATTTGGCCTTACAATTTGAACCTTTTAAGTTTTCCACCTTGTATTTTTGGAAGGTTATTAGCTTCTTGATCATCATAGGCTTTGATCTTTGCACATCAATCTTCCTTTTTCTTAGTTTTCATCTTCTACTTTACCGGTTCTAGTATGGCACCAAAGTGCCCACTTGCTTCCACACCAAGCTGTGTATAGCATCATTTTATGGCAGTCTGTGGGTTGTTGAAGTATTTCTCCCTTCAAGCATATATTGTCCTCTGTTTTGTCCTTATTTTAGAGCTTTCATTCATATAATCTTAGGCATTTTAATTGCCAGTTAGGATTTGCCACTTGAGTGACCAAAGTCTGTTGATGATGTGCTATTTACCACAATCACATTCATAGGTAGATTGCACAAAGTTCCTATACATAGTCTGGGGTTCATTGCCTTAGTTTTGGATGCTTAAAATGTTTCCTTAGTCTGTATGATGGTCACTGTGGTGGTGTCTGAGAGATGATCAGGTTCCCCCAAGTCTGAACAGCAGTCTACAATAAGGAGGTAGTTTGTTGTGCTTTGTGGTGAAGATTTCCATTCCTGTTTTGTTTGAAGGTCTGTTGGGAAAACTGCTTATCTTCAACACAATCCCGTGCTTTTAAAAACTACTTAAAAAATGATCTGTGTCAGCTCTGCTTGTGTTTGAGTATGACCTTGTTACACGTCTCTTAGGAGGAAGCTTTTTGAATCTATATTCTCATGCAGATTCTTGGTTTTTACATCCTGTTCCCACTGGCACAAGTAGTTCATTTTTGAGAGCTGATACTCACATAAATCAGATATTTTATTTCCATAGTAAATGGACATTTTCTGTACCCAGATCCTTTCTGCACTTAGTGATAGGATACTTTATTGCACATAGCACTTCTGTGGACTGAAATCCTTTTGGAGAACTTGTCAGAATCTGTTGATCTGCCCTCACAGTCTGCTGTTGACCTGCTGAGAAGTTGTCAGCTATAGTGCTTGCCCGTTAAAATCAGCAGAATGTTGTCATCCTTCCAAAGTGGGGAACGTTTTTTATGAGACTGTTGAGCTGACAGACGGCGATACCATGTCTTGCACGTGAAAAAACCTAGTGGGACTCTTTGCTGTGCAATGTTCAAGTAGTGAATTCAAGGATCCTCTTTCCCTCTCACCTGGAAGGAGAACGTTCTGAACTTCTACATGTAACCTAGAAATTGGCAGCTTATGTAAAAGACGTGCCTGAAAGGCAAATTAATCCTATTTGTTTTTTGGCAGCTGGCATTTATAAGCAGTGTTATTGTGGCTATTTAAGAGTCTCTAGTTGCATTCATGCCTGTCAGGTAGAAAAAGTAGAAAATGTTACTGAAAACATTGGTAACTTTTACAGGCCACACATGATCCTGCTTATTCCTGTTTACAGCACTAGATGTGTAAAAGCTTAATACAGTTATTTATTGGGATATACATAAAGAACTTTCTAAGTAGATGTAATATCTTTTACTAGAACAAATAGTACAACCAGAAAAAATAGAAGACCCTAACGACCAACAGATTTTTCCTCAAGTCTGAAATAGAACCAGCAGATATTTAAGCAGCTGTGCTCCACATTGAATTTGGCCTGTCTCAGACCTAATTTTCAGAAGGAAAACAGAGATATGGTTCACAACCTGTGGAAAATAGAGAGCTCATCAGAACGACTTAATTCTATCTACCTACAAACCCAGGATTTCATCTGAGCTTGTGATTGCTGATATCCAATATATTTCGATACTATTATTTATAGTATATATGCCATTGTTATTTCTAGTAGCTAGCTAATAGTTCTAAGTATTATGTATCATAATGGGTATTATTTTTCTTTCATACAAACTTGAAGTAAGGATAATTTTCCTTATAGGTTACTTATATTGCCTTTTTTATTTTAGTTGTGTGTGAAGACTGATCAAGAAAATTATCTGTTAGATCATTCTCTCAATTCAAAGTACCTTTCAGGTTGATTTACAGAAATTTTCAGGATTTTTAAAGAAATCAGTTTGTTTTTTATTCTCCAAACCCAAGATAATCTTTTGAGCATTATGTTTATTTCATTCCACAGGAATCATTAAAACAGGTAGAGATAGTTTCAGTGAACAATCCGCTAGTCTTTCTGAATGCCAGAAAATTTCATGCTGACCTGATAAAGATAATCCAAAAGGATAGCACAAGCAGCCAGACATGTGAAGATGAAAGCAAGGTAGGATGTGCTGTATGCTTTAGTAATCATGGTGACAGTGTTGAAGATCACGATTTCTTGCCTTGCATTTCTTATAGAACACAATAAAATGACCGAGATGGATATACAAAGGCAATATTGCAAATGACAAATTTAGAACAGAATAAAGTCAATCCGTATCTTAATCAGAAGCAATATGAATGGTTTTCTTATTATTAGTTGAAAAGACTATCTCTGCTATTTTTAGATATGGTCCTGTAAGAGACATTAAAGAACTGGTCCAAAAATCTTCACAATTTCTAGCAGAACTTGCATAACCTCAGCTAATATAAAGTTGTGATTTTAAAAAGACAAAGAGTAGCTACAAATCTACTTGAAGAAAATGTGGGGTTTTTTTTCTGTAAATGGTTCCATGAGAGATAAACACTTAATTTCTGTTTCTAAGTATAAAAATTTCCAGGAGAATTAGGAAGAATGCAGAAACGAAATAAAGTTTTTCTCAAAAGTAGTGGTTTTTTCATCTTCTGCACTTAATGTATTGGAGAAATAAACAGTACATGAATTATGTATAACTTGGTTTTAGAGAAATATCTCCGTAAGTGTAGTGTTTTTTTAGTTTATCTGCACATAACTACTGTAACTTCCTACAACACTCCCTAAAAGGGGAAAAAATAATATTATTTTTCTATCGTTACAGTGAAGACATTCCAATATCATACAATGCTTAGTTTAGGCAATTTCATCCAGCTTGGCAAACTGGGCTGAGAAAATCTCAGCCATTTCTCAGATGGGTTGTTACGACAGCGTTGAGCAATGTGTGTCTGCTGTCTCTTGCCAAAGAGCTGTGCTACCTGTACCTGTTTTGATGGGTGACTTCTCATTGTTCAGAAATTCAGCTCAGAAACTGTGCTGCTTTTTTGTCTTAATTCTGCTAGGCTAACCAATTTGCATTAGTATGATAACAAACCCCCAAACAGAAAGAAATTGCTTAGGATTTGAATGGAATTAATTTATGAGTTAATTTAATAAGTATAATAAGTTAATTTCTAAGTTACTTAGGAGGCAGATTTTTATCCTTTGTCCCTTCTGTAAGGTATTTGGCAGTACAGCTACCTGAAATACTGTCCATAATTTTAAATTATTTTTTTTTTTATGCAATAAAGTTCTTTCTGTTGCACATAATGAGAATGAGAAAAAAAAAAAGCACTTTGGATTTTGTTTCCGTATTCTGTTTCTGGTTTTAACTCGTATTTCCACTGGGAACTTAATATTCATATTGAACTCATTATTTAAAAAAAATCTCCAAATAAAGATAATGTTTTAATAAATTTACATGGCAAAAAATGTTCTCAGTAAAATATTTGTGTAACAAGTGAGATTGCAGCAAGTAGGAAATGAATGAAAAGTTAATCTTATTAAATCACTGGCTAGAATTTATCTTTTCAAGAACATTTTTCCCATTGTTTGACAACTTCTAAACCAAGCACTGCTTCCCCAACAGTCATTGTTTTCATAATAGGCTTTCTGTGGATGCAAACATCTCAGAGGTTGAATCATGTAAAGAGAAAAGTGAAATATCAGTTTGGTATAACTTTAGAAGAATACTGAGACACATACTTAGCAATTATTACATATCCAATAGGCTGATGCATAGAACATGATTTTGGAGTTAACTTTGATAACGAGAAACAGAATTCTTATGTATTACATTGGTTTTCTCTGGTTACTGTGCATTGAACAAATTTTCCTTGGTATGTTAATAGTTTGTTGCTTCTATTTCAGTGTGAGCAGAACACATTGCTCTGTTCACTTTCCAGTGGAAGTTGTCATGGTGAGTTTATTATCTATAAACGATATTAAAATGAAGATGGATGTAACTCTGCAAATTGGCTTCACATTTCTCTGTTTAATTCTAGCTGAACATGAGTTGTCTGGAAATTACTATTTTCAGTTAGGCCAAACATAAAGTGAAACACGAGTGCTAAACAGTGTTAAACTCTGTTAACCCTGGCCTAATGGGTCCTATTTTTATTCTCTTCTTGGCTGACTTTTTTAAGAGTTCAAAAGTGGGGAAGACATGAAAATACTGCAGGGGTTCCCTCTTATTTCCCTGTGTATGCTGAAACACGTATGCAACAAGGGGAAACACTTCCCACGTTACTGCCTGCATTGATCTCCAGACAAAGGTGTAAGAGGCTGTTTTCCTAAGGTCTGGTCTTGGGGTTTTTTTTGCATGCACAGTGGGAGTTGAATATTAGTGTGCAAAAGTAAAACTAGGATAAGATTAGAGCCATGTTAAGTCTTTGTGATATTTAAAGTCACTTTGGAGAAAATCTCAGAAAATGTCGTGTGAATTATCAATGACAATTTGGCCATCAATATTGTACAGTATATCAATACAGTATAGAACAAAGAAAAAAACCCTAAAGGTTTGCTTTCAGCTAAGAATTAAGCTGGATAATTCGACTCTTCCCACATTTTGTAACACTTAATTCAAACCAGAGCACGTATATTCCTATGGGAGAGCTGCAGCAACCTTTTGCAGAAGATAGTTTATACAGACGACTTAATTGAGGATGGAATTAAAACACCGTGTTTATTTAAAACACTTATGAGCATTAAGGTCACAGTAGAGAATCTAATTTGGAGGCTGTTGTCTGAATGTTTACATTTCTTAACTACACTCATGACATTTTTATGAAACTACAGCGTTTAGTAGACGGAGTGCTTTGCTGTAACACAGCAACGCGCTGCTAATGGCTACCAAAGACTTTGCGGCGTGATACTGTAAAATACTAAAAGAGTGCACAGCACCCTACGTGTGAGAAGGTCTTGCCAATACACCTTTCAGTCTTCTTTTAGATTAACTGTTTTCTCATACTACAAAAGTGACAGACAGCACAAGACCTCTTTTCCAATTGCTTAAGTCCTGCCTTGAGGAATTCAGTGCTAAGTTGTTCCTTGTACCAACCAGTCTATAATGACCGCTCATGGGGGCTTTAAAATAAAAACCAGAGAGAAAAAAAGAAAAATCCCTATATAAAGAAAAACAAAATATGGGGCTTTAAATATTCAGGAAGACATAAATATGCAGGAAGACATAATCCTTAATCAGTCATCCTGGCAAGCATGACAGTTTACATCTTTGTCAAAATCTTTCCTTTCTCCCTCTGGGAAATATCAGTGGGTCTGTATCCATATCAAATTAAATGCTGCTGTTGCCCTTGCCACTGGTTCAGAGAGGGAGTAGATCTGTACCTACCCCCACCCCCATCCACCCTCTGCCCCATTTAGAAGCCAGGCAGGCTCTTTGGCAACGCAGGATGCCAGCTGGGTGGGAAGGTAGCAGAAGGAAGTAACAAGGAGAGAAAGTTCTTTTGTTTTGGAGGCAGAGGAGGTGCGTAGAAATGTGAGCAGCTTAGCAGATCTCATAAATCCTTTCTGGGTTTCCATCACAGTAATGTCAGGCAGGAGGTTTTTGTTTGGTATGTATCTATTAGTGTATGTTGAACAGCACAAAGACAGTAAACCTCTGGAGATGCAAGTCCTAAAGGCTCTAGCTCTCTGAATACTGTCAGAAAGGAATTAGCATCATTATGTATCTATACATGGGGAATTTCTAAGTCCCCTCAAGAGTTTAAAATCTTCACTTCTGCTCTGTCAGACCTACTTAGCTTACATTCTGAATGCCTTTTCTTCACCCTTTTTTTTTTCTTTGTTTTGTGCATTATGATAACTAACATTTGTTCACAGAGCAACATAAATAAGATGTGCATTATTTTCTAGTTTTCCCTTTGAGAAAGCCAGGAAACATTTATCTATGCGGTAGGTCAGGATGCATTTAGTACTGAGTGTGCTTAGTTTAAACTCAAGATGGCCTGAAGTTGAAGAATGACTATAAGACTTTCATGAATATTATCAACATTTAGTTTTTTTCCTGCAGCACCAATATGTGATAGTATACAAAATATTAACCAAACAAAACCCACCACAGTTAAAACCTTAGGAAAACCAAACTCTCCACTTTACATATCTTTATTCCTTATGGGATGATATTAGTTAAGCCATAGGCAGGTGCTACAAAAATGAATGTCATATCAGAACTTAAAAGAGAGATACATTCTCCATGCATCCCATGTAAACTCCTCCAAACAGGCCAAGTTACTATCCTGACTCATTTAAAAATTCAAATCCGAAGAAGCGATTCTTTAATTTTTGAGAGACTATTCCTGTCTAACACATCTCACTAATAATGTTCTGCCCATTATCACTTCATCCAATTGCTCTGAAGGTCCTTCATTTGTGGTTCTAAAATGTGCCATTCGCTTGACTGATGCCTCAGTACATAACAGTAACATTTTTGTTGTGACAGCTTGGGCTTACTTTGTTGAACTATCATTATTCTCTACATGCAGTTCTTGACTATTCCTCCTTTCAATGAATCAAATTTTTAATCCCCTTTTTAATTTCTCAAATGTGTAGGTCAATTGTTGCAGTCATGTCACAGCGGGCGGCGTGTTTTGATCTTAGACTGCAGTGGACTGAATTTCTTTGACTACATGGGAGTCTCGGTATTGCTTCAGGTATTCATGACATCAGACAAATTCTGTACAGAGAAACAGAATTACACACACAAGTTACTGGGGCCAGCTACAAGTCACCTCACCTATACCCATGGATGAACATGTCATTTGTGGAAAAGGTGGACACAGATTTGGTATTAAACTGCACTGTGTATTTATATAAAAGATAAGTCTACCGATTTCAGGTGACATTCATTGTAAATGTAAATATCTGTATGTAATGGAGATGAGTTTCTGATCTTTTTTTAGAATTTTAAAGCTCATTTAGATCATATTTGACTCTGCCATCTCAGTTGCAGTGGAGCTTTGTGTAGATTTAACCCTATAAAATTTCACCTTTTAATTCTGTGATTTTATCTGCATGTCCTGCTTTCTGCTATGACAAAGGTCTCAACGATCTCCATATTTTTTCCTTTGGGTTACATATGTAGCAGGCTGGATTCCTCAGGCATTGCAGAGGAGCTCCAAGAAATTCCCAGAAGACTAAAACCAGTAACCACTGGTTTCTGTGGTCAGTAGAGTTAAATCCAGTTGGTGGCCAGTCATAAGTGGTGCTCCCCAGGGCTCAGTACTGGGACCAGTTCTGCTTAGTTATCTTTATCAATGATTTGGATGAGGGGATTGAGGACACCACAGTAAGTCTGTAGACAAACCAAAAGGATTGTCAGTCATTGGAAAAGGCTGCCCAGGGAAGTGGTGGAGTCGCCATCCACCGAGGTATTTAAAGGATTTACAGACATGGTCTCAGGGACATGGTTTGTCATGCCTGGTTAATGGCTGGGCTTGATGATCTCAAAGGTCTCTTCCAACCAAAATGATTCTCTGATTCCACACACTGAGTTGTTCCACATAGTGGATGGAAAAAATATGTTCAAAAGCTATTTCTTACGTTTCCATTTGGTCTGGCATTTAGTAGTTGTGTAGTGGCTGCAGATTTAAGTGGCTGTGAAAGGTTTGGTCGACAAAATTTCTCTGAGTAATATAGAAGACTAGATGTGAAGTTGGGTCTCAGCACAGACTTTTTCTTATCCTAACCATTTTCTCAATTTACTGCAGTGATTAAGCAGTGAAGTATGTGCTGCCTTAAAAATGTTAAATTAAAACTATATATAGGTGGGGTTATAGTGAAAAAGAAAACTGGAAAAATAAGGTTAGGGAGACTTACTCTTTACTCCTTCTCCACTCTAAATATAGGGCATTCAATAAAGCATTAATTAAAAAAAAAATAGTGAAACTGATTTCCAAAAGATCTTGGAGACCTCAGAACCAAATTAGTGGTTTGGGCTGTGAAGTGCTCTGGTTGGGAGTTCAGCCTTTGAGTGAATGACTGGTCCAAAACTGAGTTATTCAGAGAAGAACACACTCATGAGTCTCATGTGTCATTCATGTGTCCTCCTTGTTATCATCACTGCTGCTAGTTACATGGATTTTTGGGCTGATCAGGGTTTTGGTTTATTTTTAAACATAGGGTATTCTGATGTGATCTCATTTAGTCTCTTCTCTCACAACTGTTCCACTTTACATGGGTTATTTAAATATTTTTTAAGCAGTGCTTTGGATGTACCTCATCTGCCAGAAAAAGGCCCTACTCTAGTTCTAGGTTTTGTTTGTTTGGTTGGTTTGGTTTTGTTTGTGTGTGTGTATGTGTTGGGTTTTCTTTTTTTTGGTTTCTTTGTGTTTTGTTGGTTTTTTTTTTAATATACTTTCTAACTTATTGAATACTTAGTCTCTGAACATTTTCAAAGGAAGAATAAAGAATGACTTGCTGCAGTACGTAGCATGATGGTTATGGTGCTTTTCAGATAGACCACTGGAAGCCTCAAGGTTTCCTAGGTCTGTCTTTGCAGCCTGGTAGGTAAGCATATGGAAAGGGCATGGGAAAACTTGCTGAATGCAAAACTGTTAATCAAAGTCAGATTTAACTCTCAACAGAGTTGTAGTTTGAGGTGATGGAAGAAAATAAGTGTGGGCTTGTGGTGTTTGCAGCATGGAAGGGCTCGCTCTGGTGGCTGCTGGCAGTACAGCCGCAGCAGCAGCACCCCATGCTCTCTGCCTGTATTAATATGCTCTTTTTGAGTGTTTCATCCTCTGTTGGTATTTTCAACAGTTTTGTTTTGTTTTTGGTTTTTTTTTTTGAATGTCATGTTTTCACACGTATAGATTTACACGGAGTGTAAAATCAGACACGTCGATGTGTTGCTAGCACACTGCAAAGGCAAGTATCAACTTACAGCAATTTCTTTTAACTTGACTGTTTATATATCCTCACTACCTTATCAGTGCTTGTTTGTTTGTTTTATTGCAGCTTCCCTGATAAAAGCAATGCAGTACGGTGGAAATCTCGAATCTGAAAATCCTGTCTTCTTTGAATCTATTTCTTCAGCAATCGATGCTGTTCATATTCACAGAGTGAGACCTGCAGCAGAGGTAGGTGGTGTCTGGAGGACTTCCTGGATGCTCACAGTAATTTGTTAAAGTCTGGGGAAATCTTATTTACCCAGTGAACCTTTTCTGTAGAAATTGTTTATCTGTCTATTCCCTACAACTGATCCTTAGCCTCTGGACAACAGTTACCAATTTTTTCCCACTAGCACTCGCTTCCCATCACCGTCTCTCCTTTGGCAGCAAATTCTCAGTCTTCTATGCTAGATCCAGAGGTGCTGTGTTGTGATGCATTAATCTGGATGCATTCTCCACTAGATAGATTAATGTCCTGTAAAAATACCTAACATAGCTTCTCAGTCAGGCAAAATCTCTCTCACACAGTTCTGCACTGTGTGAAACTACACTCTTCTGTTCCACAGCCTGGGTTGCTTAAAGCTACTCCACACAGCATCACATTGTTCTGACCAAAACATTTCTGGATCCTTAGCAAGATTCTCTTGAGCCAATAAACTTGTCTCTACCCTGCACTGCAGTGTGCTCTGTTGGCTCAATGGTGGAAACTCAGGGGAGGAACTGCACGAGGTGGAAGAGAGAGCTAGAGGAGTAAGGAAGGCTTGGCTCAGAAATTGAGGCTTGAGGCTTGAATACACATTTGCTTGAACATGTTCTTGCATTCCCTGTTGAAAGGCAGTAAACCTGGGCTTTCCTCATAAACCCTGCGAGCCTTTTCCATTGTAATCCCAGTGTAACTGAGCGTGCATTATTAGTAGTGTGCTTTCCCGTGGTTTTATTTATGATTCCAAACATGGCTAGGAGCTTAGCTCCGAGCCTTGTCCAAGAGACATTAAATTCATCATGGTCTCTGGTTTTGGTTATGGGTTTGTTGTTTTGTTTTGTTTTTCATTTTATATTTTACTAATTAAATTGGAGTTCCTTGTGGACAAAACCACTTTCCCTTGATTTATTAAGTTAGGTGAGTTGGCACAGTTGCCCTAGTAGATTGACCAATAAAAACCATGTTATCTTTGGAGCTTTTCAACACTTTTATTTTATTGCCCTGCAGAAAATAATTTCCTGAAATGGTAAATCCAAAAACAATGAGGATGGTTATTGTCTTTTTTTGTATGGGTCTGATCAGATGAATTAGGATGATTATCGTGTTATAAAATGTCTAAATTCTTCAAAGACATTAATTAACTTTCTTAACATTCTTGTAAGACAGGTATGTACTAACATTCCCATTTTATGAAAACGGGACATGGACAGATCAGGACAAATGTTCAAAGTGAAAAGGGGGAGTTAGAGCTCAGAAGTCAACTTTTCTAGGAACTGATCCCATGTTTCTACCAAAGCTGCAAGGCAAATCAAAACTCTGAATAGTGGCTTAGTGGATTAGTCTGAAAGGCTCACACACAGCCTCAAATTCTCTGCTGATGCTTCTTCAGAGTATTCAAAGTATGTGATTGGAGGCTTTTTTATGTGCTCCTCGTGTTTAACACCTGAAGATGAACAGGTGAAAGAAGGCAGGGTGACTGCAATAGCAGCATCACACTATAACTAACACAGTCTAGATGCTCTTCCTGGGTCTTTTTAAGGTGCTGAGGTCAGTAGGAATTTTGAGTGTTTACATGAAGCCAAAATATCAGGATAGGATGGAATAGCATAGGATGGGATAAGATAGAAAAGAATAGGAGGCAGGAGTTGGAGATTTATGGAAAGCAATTCCTTCTGATTTACATTTCAACTTCCCCCCAGAGAGGAGATAGTCTTCCACTGTCAGAAAGGTAGAAGCAAGAGGGCTTTGTGGTTCCTTTTCATCTCTGCTGCTGTTCAGAAATGCAAAGCTGCTCTTATCTACATTCTCGAAGGAAAATGTGTAATTCTCATTTTTATCTTGATGAGCTGGTAAGAAACTCATCTGTTGCTTTATGGAGTTTATCCTTGTCATAAAAAACTTTGATTTATTAGTCTTTATAATGGTGGCATTTTCAAGCTAGCATTGCTTCATCTGCTGATTTTTTTATTATATTCTAGGAAAACATGATAATACTTTTTTTTCTATTTCTTCCGATTTAGAATTACAGCAAGTTCAGTGAACAGAGTGAAGTGTGATGTCAACCCATGGAATATGGCTAGTTTCACCTCATATTCAGAATGAACTACACCATGGTTTCTCTGTAGCTTTTTTTCTCCAAGGGATCTCATAGATGATCTTTTGTATGCCATATGCATTTCCTACATTCGGTAATGACAGATCGGTCATTCAGAAAAAAAAATCTTTCAGCTTCCATCACTTGGAGAGTGTTCATGCAATTGTTCTGTAGTGGTTTTATATAATATTTTTATATACATTTAGATACAAATTATTAGAAAGTAGACATGAAGTATTAGTTGTGTTTACCAGTGAGGTATATTCTTCTATGTATCTTCTATTGTAACATTAGTTGTAATATGTGTCTCTATTTTTGTGCATGGAATAATGAGACATTATGAATACTTAAAACCCATGTGTTATAATTGATACAGTACATGTTATGTGGCAATAGATATGACTTTTTTCCTCTTGCCTTTGTTGCCATACAGGAACACTAGCAGTAAAATGTGAGTTGAGCAAAAACCAGTCAAAAAATCAGAAAGAATGAGGAAGCAGTCCTCACTGACTTGAAAAAAATATATGTAAGCTAAAAGGTAAATGAATATGGAAAAGGTAAATGAATATGGAAAAGGTAAATGAATATGGCACAGCTGCAGTGGCCATCTTAATACTACAAAGAGTACAAGGGTGGAGTGTATAGGCAAAATCTAATGTTAAAGAATCCTGTTTTCAGCCACAGTTACATATGTGTGTTTGTCTGGGCAGTCCTTGCTTTGTCTGCCCAAAGCGGCTGCCTGCAGTAGGTGAGGTGGCTCATGGTGGGATTTTCACATCTCTGCATAGTTGTGTTAAGGCATCAATTGGTGATTGAGGCTACTAGAAGACAATGGAAGAGAGCCATGGGTTTTTTTTACTCTTTCAGTTACTGGTGATTCTTGGAGTTATTCCCCGCTTTGTCCCACAGATGACCTGAAGTGTTCTGTACATGTTCTTCTGAGACTGCTTTCATAGTTCCTATGCAAAGGATTAATCAGTAACTCTGAGAAGCTTGTTATACACAGGAGAAATAAGTTCTGTACATTGTCCCAAGCACATTTGTTTCAGATGATTTAGCTGATTGCAAATGACTCACCACATCCTTGGACTCAGTAACAGGCTATAACATTTGATTAGTAATTTCCACAAACAGTTTTAGTAATTTATTAATGCTTTAGAAGCTATTTACGATGTCCTTTAATTGTAGAAGCATCAATTTTATGTCACAGCTGAATGGAGTCTCAACTGCAAAGTGAATAAATGAATAAGTAGTATCTTTTCCACTAAGTTCAGTATTTATTCTTTGATGGTAAACAAGCCTGAAAGTTTACAGATAAGTTCAATTCACGAAATTGTTAAAAAAAGGGTCATGAGCAAAGAGAACATCTCCCAGGAGACATTCAGTTTTGTTCTGAATGATCATGTAAATGGCACCACAGAAATACTTTTAAAATGCTTTATAGTCTTAGTCCTTGGGGGAAACCCTCTACATCAAATTAACAATTTTGTCATGCTAATCAAAATGGTTTCAAATTTCTATTGCTTTCAATAGGAATAACTTTTCCACGGCTAAATGGCTGGTTTGGGATGGACATTTATCTCCCATTAGCTCAAAGACCTTCTTGTGGCCCAGTGTCAACAAGTGTTTGATCAGTGTAAGATTTCAAATTCAAAATGTCTTAGTGCTGTGATTCCTGCTTGATTGCCTCTCAGGGCAGAATCAGAGATGAAATTAAATTTCCTAATCTTCCAACACTGGACATTGGGATATTTGTTATATTCCTGTAATGTATTTTACCTTATCTAATCAGCTTAAATTTCTTTCTGTTTCTGAGTATATACATTGCTAATTAGATACCCTTTTTGGCAAGTAGCACCACTTAGGATAGTGTTTTCTCAGCAGACAAGAGCATTCAAGGGACCCATGAAGATAGCTGTCCTTTCAACTGCTTCTGAAACACCCGTCCTGAGTTTAGACTCTGTCAGACCAGAACTGCTGTACAGAACCATGGTTAGAGGGTGATGGATGGTCATTTCTTTTTTTACTATTGACCTAAGAGGGCAAATTATTTCACTACTGATACAGTTCCTAGTTCTCCACTGCCAACCCACCAAGCTATTGACATTTACTAAAACCGGTGACTGTACATTGCCTGTCTGATTCAAGTGAGTAGGATGACACGCCATCAGATCTCATGCACTAGTGACCAGCTGCCAAGAGGTCACCATCGCTCTGCTGATGGGCTGGTTGCTGCTTAGTGTCTTGCCTGAGTTGCTCTCTGCAAATCTCTGATGATGGTGTGTTTGCTTCATTTGCAGAGTCAACTGATAAATAACTGCTCAATTCTTTAGGTGAAGATTTAAAGAAAGACCCTAAACATTCCAGGTTAAATTTGGGAGTTTATTAGCAATTTCAACACTTTCTTCAATGCTTCTTTGTATAGACTGTCCACTGGCTTCCCTCTGGCTCACAGGAAAAATTACTGTGTAGATATATAGGAGCTTAACCCGAAATATCCCAATTAGCTTCATTAGAATAGAACAGAAGAAGAATAGGAATAGAATAGAATAAATTGCATTTAATCTTCTGATTCAGAAGGGTAAAGCGAGCCAAACTCACCCTGTAACAAAGAGACTGCACAAAGTCTGTGTCTTCTTACAGCAGTGCAGGCTCTGCTCTGCTATCCACAGAGGTTAATTACAGCCAGTAAAATTAAGAGGTTTAGTTATTGTGCCCTCCTGAGGCAGACGTTCATCTTTGTACCTTCCAGCCTTATTTACCTGAACATCCCTAGGGAATTTTCAGACTAACACAAAGTTTTATTAACTGTGCTTGCATACATAAGCTTGGGCAGCATTAACAATAAGGGCAGAGTCCTGCAAAGTGCAGAGCTTTCTCTGGTCTTATTGATTAGAAAACCTGCAAGAGACTGCACCCTCCGGCAGAGCCGCAGGGAAGTCTCTCATTGAACTAACAGATCTCGACTAATGGAATCAATGAGTTTACTACTCTGAGTAGTAAGCAATTATGAAAATCTAACCATTCACTTTGATTCCTATATGTGTACTTAGATGCTCACATTTTACATTCCTAGATTCAAAATGTATGAATCATCTCTGCGTATGAAAAGTGATGCTTCGATTTTGCACATTTCTGCACTTCATAGGAAAACATTAACACAAGATTGCTTTCAAGAGATAGCCAAATATTTTCAGAGATGTTGTGTTTGTTTGATGTGTTTAGGGATTTTTAGCTATTTTTAGGAATTAATTATAAATGTTAGATACTACATTACATGAATGAAAAGTTTTCCACAAAATTTAAGGTGTGCTAATCAGAGTACATTAAGCTGGGGATCTGATCACATGCTTCTTACAGAATTTGTTCCACACTTTCTTAAACAAGGCGAGCAATGAGGAGCAAAAAAATAGAGTGCAAATGAGTGTTAAGAAATTAATATAGTGACAATTATAAATCAGGCATAAAGTATGTAACAGGGAAAAGACTGTTAACATTATAGCTATGCAAATTAAATGTTTCTAATTCTCATCATATGTCTTTCATTTTAAAGGTTATTTGCCCTGATTCTGTGATTCAAGTGTCACAAGGTCTGGCTTTAGCTGCTTTGACATAATTTATTTGACAGCACTGTGTGTCATAAATATATAATGTGTAAAGGAAAGGTATCTTCACTGTTGAATGAAAACATTAATGCGTCGATTTTGTGTATGAATACTCTTTGACATTTACTAGTTACGAAAATAAAGTGTACAGTATGCCTTGAAAATATGGCATTCCTATTTTTGGAAGATACTTTCTTTGTCTACAGAAGGTTGGTGTCTCATAAATAAATGAAGAAGTGAAGTTCCAGAGTGGATGCTAAATGGTGCTTTCATCATTAAGATGGATTTTTAGTAAAGATCACATAATCTGTATGTTTCCATATGTCTTACAATGCATTCTAATATTTTTTTCTTGTTTCAGATCTGTGTATTAGCATATGCAACAATAAATTTATATGAAAATTAATTGGAATATGAGACAATTTACATGTAGAAGGAGGAAAGTGCCCTCATTATTTCAATACTTAGCTATTTTTTTTACATTCTCTACTTACCACTCTTCAGTGAGATATGTTGCCTTCTCCAACCTTGAAATGTATTAAATCTTAATAATGAAAGAGGAGAAATTGCATTACATTCAGAAGTTTGGCTTGCTCACAGTTCTTAGGGGAGTGTGGCATCTAACAGACATTTTTACATCTGTGAGACAGAAATATTGGACCGTTTTTTCCAATATTGCCTCTACGCATTCACAGTCATTTCAATGTATCTTTTTTATTGTCATTTACAACTACAGATTGTGTACCTCATAGCCAATTTGTGCATACTAAGCCACAGTCTGTGGCTTACCCTAGTAGAGAGGAAATTATGGGTAACCCCTCTCACCCCCTAAAAAAATGGTGGCATTAATGGAAAATAGATTGACGTATCTTTAAAAATTTGCCCTTGAAAGTAGCAGCTTAATTTTTCAAGTGTGGTAATTTAAGAAAGCATTTGCCTCTACCAAAATTAATGCAACCTCTACATGTTTGATTTTACGGTGGTTTGCAAAAGTATAAATGATTTGCAGTGCCATAAACTCCTAGGTGTTATACAGCTAAATACTCTTAACGAGAAGACTGTTTTCCACAGCCATGCTTCTCAATTACACTCAGACAATAGCAAGGAAACAACTTTGGAGTGAAATGGCTGAGCAGCATCATTTTTTTCACTCCCAGAATGGGTATGTAGAAGTCCAAGAGCACCTCTTGCCAGGGACTTGAAAGGTAACTTGAGGAGCAACTCCTTCCCTAATGGGAAACCTCTGATTCCATGGCATTTCTGGAGAGCTTGACATGTAAAAATAGAGAAATGGTTGTTTGCTTATTTTTTTCTAATGTGTTTTCCAGTAAAGTGGTCTTTTATGTTGGATACATTCAGGTGGTAAAGAATTAAGAGGAACCAAGGGAGTGGCTCATAGAGCTGCACGAGGTGTCATAAAAGTCCATGTTGTTTCTCTGACTGACTTGCTGATGGTAAGTACTTTTTTATCTCCCTTGTGCTCTGATTGTGATGCTGTCACAATTTAAAAATGCAGCCACGTCTTAGGAATTCTTAAAAACTCCAAAATGCTGAATTAAGCTGCACCCTGTACATTCCCTTAAATCCAGCAAAGTATATCCCACTAATTGAATACACTGTCTTATACTCCATTTGAGAGACAAAATGATTTGATTTCTTAATTGTTACTTACAATTAGTAGTTGTAAATTGTTGGTGAAGGTATTTTTTGCATATTTTTGGCTTTGTTGAGAAAATCCCAGACTTTATATAATAAAGTCATCAGCAAATATGAAACTTAGGCTGTCATTTGTAGACCCAGGTAGTAAAATTAAAAATGCCTGTTGCTCATCAGTTCAGGAAATGAGCCCTCTATTAGTCCGAAGGCAAAGTGGTGAAGTGTCACAAAGTGATATGTAGAATTTCTTGGATGACTTCAGATTTCTATGACTTGCAGCTTCTGGGGTGATTGAACTCATAAACTGATAGAAAAAGTGTATGATTTTAGGAACAGAGGACTGGAAAGGACCTGTTCCATCACCGAGTTGCATTTTCTGTGTGAGCTGGTAACAATGCCATTCTTCTCAGAGAATGACCTTTAAACTCATGATTGCCTGGGACACAGCTTCCTATTTCAAGCAATTGCAGGCTGAGCAGGCTATAGTGCTTATAGTGACAATTCATTTATGGTATTCTATGGATGGAGAGATTTTTCAGAAATTATAAGTAGTATTACCCAGACAGCAGTTGTACTTCTCCACCCCGAAGTACTTTATACACTTCATTTTTGTGATTACCTGCTCTATTTCTGACTGACTTTCATACACACATGTTCCTCGTGCAACTTCTTCGATCTGTAAAATGCTGGGGCAGACTGTCCATCTGCCTGTGAGCTGGGGGGGACCAAATCCCTGTCTTTCATTCTCCTGTACAGAAGTAGGACGGAGCAGATGACATTTGCTAATTTCAGTCTTGACAATAAAGTAATTAGCAGATCACATCCATCCTGCATTATCTCTACGACAAAGGGGTGTTCTGTTAGTCCTGAAGTTTCAAGGATGACTGTCTATTTCTATACATCATTCATCAGACGCTGAACATCATGTCTGCCTTAAGATCCAACTCATCTGCAATATTATTATTATTTTGCCATAACATCTATAGCTGATTTCCCATTTTGCTTCTATGGACCTGCTATGTTTACATTTCTATTTGTAAAGTCCATCTAAAATCTATTTTAAAATAACACCATGACATTTCCTGTCTGAGAGAGTTTAGTAGTTGCAGTACTGGAATTGGTGCTACTCCAGCATAGTTAGCTTATACCTCAGTAAAAACTAATAATTTCAAACACTCTCAGCATTTTGTTTCAAGTTCCTTTTTCTCTTTGCTACCTCCGTGGCTGTTTTTAAATCTCTGGAACTTCATTCGTTTCTGCTTTAGCTTGGTTGCTATAGCCAAATTCTTAATTCAGAGTACCTTCATAAAGGAAGACGTGTTTTTGAAAGAATGAGAGCAATCCTAACTGATAAGAAAAGAGTGCACTTTTTCGGTCCTGGAGTGCTTCCAGATTTGAATCAGGTTTTGGAATATTACATTTTCAATCTGCAATTTGTGATCATTTACATTTTATTTTCAGTAGTAAAATTGTGTTTAAATCTGCCAGTCTTAACTGAGGCTCAGAGCTGGCCTGGCTCCACTGTTGCCCTCATTTCATACATCTGCAGTATGCTTCTTTTCTTGAGTCCCCAATACCATGAAACTGAGATGGTGACCTGTAGAGGACCTGTGAGGCTCTGCAGACCAGGGGATTGCTTGCTTTCCTCCTTCCTCCTTCCTATCTCTCTTACCAGGAGGCTTCAGGCTCTACAGACTGCGTAATACAAGTGCTGGTGGGTGCAGTACTGACCAAACTACAGGTGAGACACTGCAGATGTGCAGCTGGAGACCAGGGCTAAGATGCTAGTGGGCTGAGAGGCTGCAGTGCATGGAACTGGGAGGAGAAGGGCACTGGGGTGGGCAGTGGGGTGTGGGAAGAGGGGAAGAAATTTCAGGGGAACAAGACTGTGTGATACCATGCATGGATGAAAAAGCTGAAGAGCACAGGGTGAAGCTGGGATGTCAGGCTGCATGGAGATGCTGGATGAAGGAGAGGCCAGCCATAAAAATTTGAACCAATTTCTATCGGCAGGCCCTCGAACAGCAGAAGGACAGCTTCTCGTTCTTCAGAAGCACAGTTTGCCTGCGAAAGGATAGTTTCCCCACACTGCCATTGATCCTGCTAATGTGGTTTTAAACAACATTTCAATTACGTCATATCAATAAAAGAAGAGGTTTGAGTTTTTTTCTAGAGTAAGACTTCTTTTTTTTTTTTCCAGACAAAACGCAGCATTTATAGATGTTTAATCCATATAAGTGTGAAGTACATGTATAAGCAAGCTCACATGTGCCTCTTTTCAACCTCACGTACTACAGCTTTACAGAGACAGGTAGTCCATAAGGAGGAGCAGGTGTATACTGAGAATTACCACCTCCATGGTATGGACAGTTACTGCAAACAGTGTGTCTCCTTTTCCCAGACTTAAACTCTAGCTTAAATTCAGGCTTAAACTCTTTTTGATATAGCTTTGATGGAAGGTATCCCCACCCACCACTGGTAAGAATACCTGAAGGTAAAATCTCAGGTTTGAATCTTGTCAGCCTAAGAAGGAGGTTGTTTCTGGATTTCTCATCATATATGGTAAAAAGTGGGCTATTCTGTTGAAGGATCTGCCCTAGCTTATGTCTGAAATTAGGGCCACCACTATTTTTGCTCTCAAAATGGTGGAAACACTGAAATATTGGTAGAAAACATCTTTATATTTCTGCAAGGAATAATGGAAATGCCAGAGCCACAAGTCTGGGCATTGGGTAAAAGCAAATACAGTGTTTTAATACTGCAGTACTCACCAAAGTCAGGAAGTGCTTTGGAAATGCTCCTTCTGCCCGTGCAGTTGTCAAAAATTGTATTTCCACAGAAATACTATTCCCTTTAGCAAGCACCAGCAAAAGAAAAAGTGAGGTTTAACTCTGTGTTGTGTAAAATCTGTGTGCATCAGTGGTTTCTCCCCCATGGAAAACAGCAGGTAAGTTTTGGTGACAGTCAAGCTTAGGGTTTTTTATTTCGCTCCAATTTCCTAGCATTTGTAAATTTAAGATAGGTTCTTAATGTTATATTAACATAGATTTTTATGTGTCAATTACCGGATAAATTCATTATGAAAACTCATTTAGGAAAGGGCTGACACCAGACAAAGCCTTGAGGCAGCTGTGGAGTGCCAGGATGCAACATCTGCTCCATCAAATTGCACTCAGATGCTTCCATTCCTTAGCTGTTCACTGCTGCTCCACAGCATCTCAAGCAGCTACTTACCTCCCCGGGACATACGAGTTTGGACGCAGACCCACAAAGGCCAAATGTCTCCATTAATTCTCCCAGGCATAACAAGCTAAAGGAAGTTGTCAAGATACACAACCCGTTGACATTGTGAAAGAAAAAAAACTCTGAACGAGCTACATGCCGTGTTGATTTGTCATGTGAGATTTGCTTTCATTGATTTATTTACTCAGTATTGAATTTGACATCTATCTGAAATATTGAATCAACCTTTAGAGCCCACCTATTTTCCATGTTATGAACCTCATTTGGTAATTTAGCCAATGTAAAAATACCTTCCACTACTAGCGGTGGTGCTTCTCATGACATAACAGAAACTGACTCAGAAAGCAGCATATGCTGTTATCACCCATAATAGATCAGCCACATCTCAAAGACTGGAAGCCAAAATTACCATTTGGCATGTCTGTAAATTCAAATATACCGTCTGTCCCAAGCTGAAAATTAACAGAATTTTATCTCTTTTATATATTTATCAAAGCTTTGCTTTCACTACTGTCATAAAAGATCTTTCATTTAATATCTGTATTATAGTAAGTCTCCATGGGTGTCTAATGTTGTTGAAGACCTCATCAGGCTGCAACTGATAAAACATATCCCCTTCTGCCTCTCTGCAGATTGTTTTCTCCACATTGAGGAAGCCAGAAACACAGAGCTGAGAGAAGGATCCTGAAGGGCTGTTCATCTGTCTCCCTGTCCCAAGGTAGGACCTACTAAACCATTCCCAATAGGTATTTGTTAACAAAATTAAAAGGAAATACTAAGATATTATATATATATACACATATACAAATGTCTCCATATATATGTATATATCTGCATTGGCATTATTTACCTTTAGTTTTAAAGGGCTGATAATTCAGAAAAGGACAATTTACTGAGGAGGAACCTTATCTGCACACTCTCAGAACAGAAAAGTCCCTGACGGAAGGCAGACTTCCATGCAGACACGTGGCAGCATCAGACCTTTCATGGACAGTTCATTTCAGTACCTATAGCTGTTGTGCATTTTCAGCCAACACACGAGCTCCTTTTGAGGGTGTGTGGTGGGTTTTTTATCCCAATTGAATTCAGACTTTTTTTTCAGGCAGTCTTTGCCACTCAAGTGTTTTTGATGAAGGCTTCTTTTCGACAGCTACAGTTTCTAAAAGGGACAAATTATGCGTCCAGTCCTGCAAGCCTGCCTGCAATGAACGCCTTTAGAAATCAGTGGAGCTTTCACATGGCAGATGGCTCCCTAGGATTGAGCTCTACATAATTTTGTGATATTTTAGCTGGGGATATTTTAGTGGCTTTTTCCCTATGCATGACAGCATGATTTGCTGGCTGCTAGAAAATGTCATCAGACCCTTTCTCATTCCACAGTGAAACCTTTTTTTTTTTTTTTTTTTTTGAACAAGCAAAAATGTTTTCTTTCCTTGTTGTACAGGACACTCTTATCTGATAAAAAATATTTACAAATCACAGCAGTGATAGTAAAAGGGTAGAAGGTCAAAATAGACATGTTTCAAAATAGACTTAAAGGCAAAAGAAGGGGGGGAGGAGGTTTTCTAAAAGCCTTTAAAAAAATGCCATACTATTGAAAATACTTCTGCATCTTAAAATCCATGTGGAGGACTCTCTCATTATTTCATTTGTGTTGCCATCTGATTTCTCCTACAATAAAATAAAAAAATGTGATAGATTCACCAGGTTGAGCTTTTTTGCATGCTCTCAAAAATGGGTAATTGCTTAAGTTTAAATTCAATGTTTACTGCAGGTGAGTCCACAGCCAGCCTGACTCCTGCGAAAACACAACAAAAGAAATAAAGCAACAGTGCAGACTTTTCTTTGCTGTGCCAGGATTTCTCTCAGTTACCTCAGAAAGTTAATTTATTATCCCTGGCCAGGCCTATATCTGTGTGCAGAGATTGCAGTGGATGGATTACTTTGCACTAGTTCTGTGGGTCTGCTTCGCAGTGTAGGTACTTCTAGAAGCTGGACACACAACTGGTTAGTGGTAAAGACACATCCTGACCAGCTGCTGTAGTGCTTAAAATGGACTTGCATGCCCAACAAATGTTTAAGTTCAGGATATCAGTTAGTGAGTGAAGCTAAGGTGGTCTGGCTTCCTGGGCAGTCTGTAGAATGACATAGGAGCCCTGTTCAGACAGTTTACATTTCCCAGTGTGTCACTGCCATTGAATGTATGTTCCTGTCTCTGGCTAGTAAATTGATTCTACCATCTTTTTTTTTTTTTTTGAGGGTAGGTGTAATTCTAAGCGTCTATGTCTATCTTATAGACCAAAATAAGTAGTACAAATATATCTCACTCCTCCCCAGACTTAGTAGTCTGTAACATCTTTTACAGTACACAAAAATACACAATCTCCTTTAAAGATCTTTCATTCTGATCTTTGTGAATAATTATTCTCTTCCAATGTGTCCACTTGTTTTCATTAGGCATTCATTTTTCTTTGACCCTTCACTATGATGGGTATTCAACAAAACTGAAAACAAGGTGACATTCTCATTTCCTTCTTTCTAAAACAGTGTAATTGATGACATCAACTGATCTCTGGAGACAAGAACTGCTACTTAACCTTCCTTGCCACTCTTGGCTGAACAGTTGCCTAGCTTTGCAGGGCATAAGACACTGTAAATTACAGAAAAATAGTGGTTATCATTAAAAAGTATGATGATACAACAGTGATATTAACAGCAGAATGTTTTGATTAATTGTTCACATTAATTGGTCAAAAAACAAACAATTCAGAAATAATAAACGATTCAAAAATAATAAACAAATATGAGTCTGGGCTATTGAAGAGGTTTTATTTTTTCCAAAATTATTCTTAACCATTGGACCAATGACACTCTAAGCCAGACACTAGATCAGAAAGGTCTGGAGGCTTGAAGGAGTATTCAGAATCCCATCTGAGCTCTTTATACAAATTTCATGTGCTGCTCTGGCTGAGCCTGGAAATACAAATGGGTAAAAAAACCTCCCCAAAAATACAGTGCTAGGCATGATATAGGATCAGTCTTTCCTTTGCAGGATGATACTGTATCAAACAGACAAGAGAAAGTTGTAAGATAGGAGAACGGATAACAAAGAATTTGCTTTGGCAGTTGAGAGTTGTGAAAGTTTTTTGCATCTGGCAACCAGCTCAGCCATGGACAAAGAGTGCTCAGTAACAATGAGTCATTACATGAAGAGTTAATAACCCCATGTTTAGAAAATTAGGGAAATGAGACCTTGAGGAAGCACTCTGAGGCATAACATGCAAAGCCTTTTTTGCTAATCAAAGAGGCATTGCAAACTTGGCTGATGTTTGCTTTAATGAAAGACTTTCATTATTGTCCAGCTCCACCACAGAGTTCAAAACTGTATAGCTGAATTCCAAATTGTCTAATATTTTGTACTGAAGGTCTGGACTTCTTTTGCCAACAGAGAAATCAATGGGTTATGAGTTCCCATTTTCCAAACTCTGTCCAGACAGCATGAGTGACCTCTTACATTCATAGATCTGCAGACCTATCTTAGCTCAAGAGGATGATAAGCAAATTAATTTTGCTATAGGATGAATACAGCAGAATTAGCATCCTTTGCACAAACTTACTGAGCCAGACCAGCATGGTCCTCTATATTTTTCATTTCAAAATGCCCACCATTTCCTAAGTATGCAAGCACTCCTCTCCATATTTTGGAGGAGCCTTCTTTTTGACTTCTTAACATACTGCCATTTAAGTAGTAACTTTCACATACACGTGTTAAGCAATACTCCAGAAAAGAGGCAGTCTTGTAGCCTCCTTCTATATTCCAAAACCTAACACCAAAACCTGATATATCCATCAAAGATACTGTCTGCCAGGGGTCCTTAAAAAGTTTAGTTAGTGTAACTTACATCAAAATTCAGCCACAAAGGAGAGAAAATATGGGATGTTTATTATCAGAGGTAGCATTTTGTTTTTTGAATTGTCATAATTTTTTGTTTTGTGGAGTTGCATCTGGAGTAAAGGCTTTTCTTCTCCATTATGGGATTTGAGAGGAGCTAGTCCTTGAAATAGCAGAAAAGTCAGAGCATCCCTGAGACACAAAGGATCAGTTCATTGGTCATCAAAAAGTATCACTGAAGAAGTGCCAGATTTGTGGATTGACTTCTGAAGAAGAGCTGATGTGCCTGAGATAGTCTAGAAGGTGAATTCTGACACTGCCCAGGAGCACTGTAAAACAGAGATGGTTAAAGAGAGGGTAAGTATGTCACAACAGATAAGTTCTTATATTTTATTATATATAAATAAAATAGTTTAATTTGTTTAGGGTGGATTGAGGAGGGGAAAGAATCTGTTTTGATGAAAAAAACCCAAACAAACAAAACAACCCTTGTTCCACCAGTAATATTGATTTGGTGCCTAAAGCATGAAAGTGAAGTGCTTTTTGTCTGCCAGTAACAGAAAATACATTTGGATTTTCCATTTGAATGTTTTTACTGGTAATTAAAAGGATGAACATTCTTGAATTCTTTTCATAAAACTTTTCATGGCAATTTCAAAATCATTTTTCACAGAGGAGAAAATATTTTGATAGAAAAATGTCAGTTTAGCCTGATGTAAATGAGAATTAAATCCTTCCGTGTTGGTGGAGAATAACAATGATGTAAATGAAATGATAAACTACTGGGGAAAAGCAAGTTTAAGATATGGGAGGCCAGAGCTTCAGGGGTTGTTTGTCTGAAAATCCTTTCAAAGGCTTAGTCTGATTTGCATCCAATGCTTTGGCTGTTTATGAGATCCAGATTTTAATACAGAAGATGGAGCTATCTTGACCAAAACTTCTGTGACGTCATATTTCCAAGTTCTTACTCATTCCAGGAGATGTGAATACTGGCAGATTGTGAAAGGATGACACCTTTGGTGGTGTTCCAGGAGGATTAACTGAGCTGAAATTAGTTTATTTTTATTATTTTTCATCTTCCAACCATGATAAACAGGAAAAAAATGTTGATTAATCCATGTGTTTTATGAATGGTCAATATTGAAAAAGAGTTTTGGTCAATATTTGGCATGTAATTCTTACTAACGTTTGACCTGCACAGACGTTCTACTTCATTGATAGTGAGCTTGAAGTATGAGCAGCTATCCTTGGACATTATTTCCAAGAATGAAATGAAAAATAAAAATCCTCTTAATCAAATAACCGAACCAATGTCATTTGATTGTTCTGATCATTTTCACTAGGTGCTTATAACAATAATATTGATTACATAATTCATGCATTATTATACAGCTCTAAATAATGTTATTGATGCCATTAATTCGTTAGTATTAAGTAGACTCCTGCTGGAAACTCCTGCATATCTGTCTGAAAATGTTTACAAAAAGCTGAAATAAAACTAACAAACTGTATAGGAATTTCACTGATAAACCAGACTCATGACTTGCTATCTAAGAGTAGCACTGGCTGAAAACAGTTTTACAGCACAGCTTCCTGATAAAAGTACAGTTTCATTTTCTCAGTAGATCAGTAGATTTGGAGAAAATGTGCCATAAAAAAGTAAAAAGAAGATTTATTGCTTCTTTAATTGGTTTAGTTTTCTATCCTATTCAAATGCATTGAACATTATATTATATGTAGTGAACATTTTAATATAGCATAAAACCAAAATAAAATACCTAAAATGATAACTAGTAACTCAGAATTTTTACAGTCTTAAACTGAGGGATTTCTATGTTGTGAGGATGATGTCACTGAGGTTAGAATAAAATAAGATCAGACAGATTGCTGAAATATATTGCTTTATTGAACATGTATTAAATTTTCTGAAAATTTTATTCTATGAGGAATTTTGGAATTTCAGCTCACCATTCCAGTTAATTCAGAGCAGAGAAAAAGGAAAATATTATTCAAAATGGAATGACACTGCACAATAAATGGAGTTCAAAACTATTAAAAAAAGAAGATTGAAAATCTTGGTCTGTCAGGTTGCTCTTATAAGGACTGACATCACGTATTATAGTAACAAATTGCATATGTTAAATGAAAACAAGGACTTTGACATGACAGTTAAAATATTCATTGGTTCACCCTCCATCTTGCCTTACCTTGTAGTATATATTTATCACTTTTATGAAGACACATAATTTGTATCTACTCTCCACTTGACCCAAACCACTAAAGCAAAGGGATTGCCATCAGTTCAAGTCAATTTATACAAAGACTGCTTTCACTGACAGTGTGCTGCTCCAGCACAATAACCTAACAAAGGCACCACATAAAAGACTTTGTAGTGTATTTTTAGGAGACTTTGTATAATTTTGATGTACTTCAGTATACTTTGCATACCTTCTCTGTGTTGATATTATCTGAGTTTTAACCATAATGGTCTTTGTATAAAGCTACAGAGGAACCAAACAGGGAATTAAAGAAAAAAAAAAAAAAAAAGAAGAAGAAGAATCCCTTCTATGCTTTCATTTGTGGTCAGTCACCACTGTACTCCCTCTCATTTCTTTTGAGATTTGTAGCCAAGAGCAGATCTATGGCCATCTGTTTTTAATCTGCTATTCAGGATGATAGTCTGTGGATCAATGAACTCTAGCCATAGTCTATAAAGTGAAAATCTTTTTGGGATAATTTCCAGAGGATAATAATATTCACAAGAGACTTCTTTTGCCTTCCTTATCTCCAGCTACAGTTTTTCATAAAAGAATGGTATCATAGCTGCCTGTTTTAACAATTGCTTCTGTCATGATGCATTATTGCCAGCAAGCTAAACAATTGAAGTCATAAATCTTTGAGCTTTTAACTATGCTACCACTGCCCAAAGGAGATTTTGTGTGACAGCAGTGAGCTAAAGAGAGTCAAGTGACTAAATGCAAGAGGGTAAATAGGACAGGCAAGCTCTCCTTCTAAAATGTTCTTTGGATTTTCTTGCAAGGAAATAAAGTTTCTTGGCAAGTCTGAAATTAAACAGGGTGGACTTGCTTCAGTTATTGCCCAATAGACACTAACCATGCTGAGATGAATGAGTAATTCTCCTGACTGTACATTATGCTTAAGAAGAACGTTTCATCAGGAAATAAAAGCTACTGCTTGCTGTCCTGGTGCCCATTGACTTGTCATCTGCTGAGAATAAAATGCACAAAGGCAGACACTAAGAAGGGCTAATCTCCTGGCTGGTCTGCCTGATTAGCAGTCCCCTACGCACACACCCTGTGCGTGACCTGCAGCCATCCTGCCACAGACAAAAACCACGTGGTTTGTAAACCCCTGAGATGGGTCTGCAATGCTGCTGTTTCTTCCCTTCCCTTCTGGGGAGGGTATTATCCTGGGCAGAATGTTTTGAGCTGAAAGAGGTACAGGTTCTCCAATCCCAAACTGAATTCAGTACAATATGACTGGACAACACACAACACAGTACTCTCCACAGGGCTGGCTGAAATCCCTTGACCCTGAAGGATGCTCATTACCACATGTATATTACCATTCCTTGCAGAAGGGCACGGAGGCATGACAATTCAGCCTACCAAACTGCTTCAAATAGAAATAAATAAGCAGCAGCCCTTAACCATTAACTCTCCCAACATGCTTTGTTATTTCTTTCAGAATTCCATCTGAAATGAAATGAGCATAAACTCAGGAACACTCTCTAATCTGAAATGCAGACCTCCTATCTGAATTGCATCACTGCACTAAGAAATCCTTGATGTGATTACCCATCTTTTCCAACTATTGTTATATATACCCCATGTAAGCTGCAGCTTCTCCATGTCTCTTGAGAAAAACCTATATTCAACATTCTTTCAGATTCTTGCAACATTATTTAAGTATGTTGAGATTCTGCATTTTAAACATGAACAGCTGAATTCTCCCCTAAGATACATAAACACAATTCCCACTGAAAGCAATTAAAGCTGTCTTGAAATCTCACAGAGTACCCTAAGCTTTATATCCATTTATATCTTGGAAGTAATTGGAGATGTATCATGTGAATTGTCTAATGGAATGATGAATCGCCCCCTTTTCACTCTCTGAGAGTTTGGATACTTGATCTACAGCTTTTCACTTGCTGTAAATTTTCAGAACTACAGCTTCTCTGTACACTTCCATTTGTATAAATTATTTCAATTTCATGGTGTTGATCCTCTTTTTGGTGAACCTTATATGGATTTCCTGCCAAAAGAGAAAGAGCTGTTGGGAAAAAATTGTTTCAACTGAGGCTACTCTTATATAAAATATTTCTACTCTATAATATTATGGAGAACATTTCACAACAAAACAGATTTTCTAGGAAAGCAGAAAGGCTGTGGTATTAATCTGGGAAGTATTAGCCAGGGAAATGACTACAATGATGGAAATTCAAATTGTTAGAGAGCAGTGTTTGCACCATCGAAGTCAACAGAGTTTTTGCCACTGATTTTTGTACTGGGAAGGATTTCACTCTGCTCAAAGGGTGAGGCTTCTCTTATCCCAGTGGAATCTTTAAGAGCATCTGAGAAAATAAAAAAAGAACGAAAATTTCTTCCAAAATATTTCAAGAGTGCCTAGAAACACTGATAAGCATGTTGCTGATTCCAAAATGATTTTTTACTTTTAGGCTGTGACTATTTCCTATTAAAATAGTAAGGATTCTAAGGTTATATAATATATTCCAAAGTAATTACCAAATATTTTATCTGAAGCAATTTCTAAGATATTACTTCCATTGTTTTAATAGAAGTGTTTTCTTGGTTTTAAAAATTTTAATTTAGATTGAAGGAAAGTTAGTGTGGGGTGGATATAAATACATATCTGGCTGGGGGATAGAAGTATAGTTCAGAATCTATCAGCCTTTCTAGACAAGCAGTGCAAAGTATCGTTGCTGAGAATGGGTGAGGAGTCGTATAACCAGGAGGTAGTGCCTAGAGCCAGGGACAGGTGAAAGTAGCTTTTCTGTCTTCCTTTGCTTTCTACCACAGAGCTAGTTAGCTTCAGCTTTGCATAAGAAGTTGCCTTCCTGACCATACTTTTAATAGAACAGCCATAAACTTTTAATTAAGAGATGATCTGAATGAAACAGAATATTTTTGTAGAGTAATAGTCTCCTGCTGTCAGGCAGGCAAGGCATTTACCAGGAAGAGATTTATCTTGAAAGCAGAAGATATCGATCATGGGCTATTACAATAACAGTATTATTTCTTTTACCAGCTGATTGATGGTGACACAATGATTTTGACTGATGGATGCCAGTATACAGGAGAGACAGTGGTCTAATGCAGTTACTCAATAGCAGACCTCTGAATAGTTCAACTCATAATTGCCACTTCTGTGGGTCAGAAAACCAGGAAAATTTTAGAAAAGAGTGGATAATTCTTGCATAGAACAGATTTGCTATTTGAAGCTCCATATGATGAGGATACTTCTTAATCAATGGGCTTATAAGTACTTAAATACAATAATTTAAAATTCTTTCAATAAATGTTTCCTAGCAATAAAACAATTTTATTACTAAAGCTTAATGAAGAAAGAAGAAAAATTTTTTTACCTTCATCCTCAGAATTTCATCCAAGATTCATTAAATGTTTCTAGGAACACAAAATGCACCTGCTGCAGTCACCCAATTGTGTCATTTTGGGTGTGATTTTATTTGTCCACAAATTTCCTACTGCTGTTTCTAGTTCCCTTCTCCAGGGGGTATGAGAATCTCAATTATCTCTTAAGATCAGTGAGAAATTTTGTTTGTGTCTGTGAG
Organism: Ceryle rudis; assembly: GCA_033439905.1. Classification (NCBI taxonomy): domain Eukaryota; kingdom Metazoa; phylum Chordata; class Aves; order Coraciiformes; family Cerylidae; genus Ceryle; species Ceryle rudis. The sequence goes on along the minus strand of JAAGNO010023482.1, from coordinate 1,216 downwards.
GTGGGGGGAAACACTGTCCCTTCTGGTCATCACTCAGGTCACAGTCCTCCCCAGTCTTACTTGTGTCCCCCTTAGAAACATCCACAATTCATTCATCCTTTCTTAACAAATATGGTAAGTACATGAAGTTGTGGTAAAAATACTTCTTTAAAGACAGGTGGGAAAAGCCAGTTTTCTTTAATATTGACCATTTTGTGCTAAAATCTGTAGGCAAAATATCCTCTTAAAGGAATATCCTTTAAAAAAAAAAGGTAAGGACTCTAGCTATGGCTTCCCCTCCTTTTTTTTAATTTTCTTTTTATTTTTTTCCTATGTATTTTATGTCTTGTTCCTGAGGACTTGGCCACTGGATTTGCCTTAAATATTGTCATTAGTTTTCCAAAGTTTTGGGCCTTTCTGCCCTAAGTAAATCAATACAATGATACTGGGTAAAGCTGCTTAGGCATTTTCATCTTTATTTCTACTTCTTTAATCAATTTACTGGGGTTTTAATAGCTGTGGAAAAAGATATTTGTTTTCTTCAGTCTGTTAGATATTATGGTGGGCTGGGACCTTACAGAAAAAAAATGAGAAGTTATTCTAATCTATATTTTCATAAGTTTATTTGGTTGACTCCAAGTCCTCCATACATTCGAAGAAAAATAGATATAGATATAAATCATAAGAAAGCACTCTTAAGTTTGAAAACAATATTTTGCAAAAGATGGGGCATGGCAGGTCTGGCACCACCTGCCAAATATAGATCCATGCTGGAGGTACCTAATGAAACTCAAGTGCTTGTATTCCCTAAACAGGTGGCCAAGAGAAGTAAAGAGCTTTGAAGATCTCCAGAGGAAGATTTCTTCTGGCAACTTAATAGTAATCTAGGGTTTCACATCGATTATACAGGATATTGCTTTAGCCAGACAGACCATGCCAAAGTTTAGGCATCTTTGGTGACCCTCTTGACAAAATATTGCATCTCTCCTCAACAAGGACAGGGTCAGGGTGCACAAAGTGGAGTTTTGGCATTCACCAGGAATTTTCTTGGCACATATCTACTCAGGTATTGACCCCAGCGAACCTAGGTGGGTGTGCTGATTTGCTAGAGGGCAGGGAAGCTTTACAATGGGACCTCGACAAGTTAGATCAGTGGGCCAAGGTTAATTGCCTGGGGTTCAACAAGGCCAAGTGCCAGGTCCTGCACTTGGGTCATAACAACCCCATGGCAACCTAC
>JAAGNO010023478.1:16152-34406 GCA_033439905.1 Ceryle rudis | reverse complement strand
CCTGGGGCTGCAGCCGCCGCCGCCAGCCGCCCGCTCTGCCCGCTTCGCCCCTTTATATAGCGAGAGCCGAGCAGCTGCGCGAGCGGCCAGGGCGAGAGGGGGACGCGGGCGGGGGGAGGAGGAGGGGGGCGGGGGGGAAGAGAGAGGCGGCGAAGCACCGCGAGAGCTGCGCGCGAGACCACGCCGGGCTGGGCGCCGTCACGTAAGGCGCCCGCCCCGCCGCCATGACACCTACCGAGGCGGAAGTAGTTGCCCGAAGTCGCGCACTTGTGCTTCAGCGCCGCCGGTCGAGGACACTCAAGACACTTCCGCCTCGGTAGGGCTGGCGACGCCGGAGACCCGCCCCGCGCGTGGCGTCATGGCGTCCGCGAGGCCGGCAGCGGCGGGCTCGTCTTACCGAGGGCCGCCTCTGGCCGCTGGCGCCAGGCAGGCCTCGGGCCCGCGCCGGACTGACCCCAGCGGCTGGACGAGGGTAGAGCGCGGGGTCGCAGGCGACGACAGCCTTTACGGGGGAGGCGGCCGGGACCAAGCCGGTTCCAGGCTCGGGAGACGTTCAGCACATCCTCAGCTCAGTTCCCCGTTGCTGCTTGCTCCTTGTCAATCGAAAATCGCAGCCGCCTACTTCAGGGCACAAATGCCTCTCCATGGCCCACAAGAAAGGAATCTTAAGCCCTACTTGTCTCTGTGCCTTTCCTCCCAGGCAGTTAAGCAAAGGTCCCGTGTGCTGAGGGGCTGTGCCACCCCTGGACTGGTAACTGAGCCCAGAGCTGATCAGGATGGGAGAAGGAGGCAGCAAAATCCTAAGAAAATCCTGGTATCTTCCATAAGGTTCTCAATATGACCCAGGCGTAAATACAGTACAGCATTGCTGCTTTTAGTGGTTCCTCACAGAATCTGTGGCAGTAGCATCTTCCAGCTGTGCAAAAAGTTGTCGGAGCCCTGCCAGCTGGCATAACTTCCATTCTCCCCTCTTTATTGCTTCCTCTTCCATTCATTCTCTTTGTCTCCTTTCTCTATAGCAACAGTGAGAGGTACATAATACAGGAAAATCTCAAACATGAGTATTGTTCCATCAAAATTAACTTCTTCGCTCAGTCCTTAGCATAACTTGTTCATCCTTTAGATCTCCACCAGGAAGTCACCTGTGTAAGTTCCTGTCAAGAATAACAAATAACATTGAATTCTGACTCAACATACACAAGGCAGAGGTTATAACTCTCCAACAAATACTGTGGTGGAGACTACCTGTGCTGTATTACCTTCAGCCTGAAGTCCTACCTGTTAGCTAGCCCAAGTAACAAGCTCAGGAACTCAAGGAGTTCACTAGTGGCTGCAGGAGACCTTCTCCCACTCCTCTAAATCCTTCCTTTCTAAAGGAACAAACACTTCCTTCCCTTCTGGAGTGCAGACTTTGTGTAGGTACCTGACTGGTTTACAGTGGGCCAGCTGATAAAGTCACTATTCACTGTGTATGCTGCTGGAGCCCCAGCTGAAAAATAGTATAGTTTACAAAGCTGTACTACTCTCAGATTCCAAACTTCACCTTCTTGTTGGAGTTTTCCACCTGCATCCTATACAGCACAGTGAACAGGACCGAAACAGTCCACCCCCACAGGAGTCATAATCATTCATGGTCTGACAAATGAGCTACAGGGACTAATAGAGGTGCTTCTAGTGTTACTTGAGTTCTGATGCCTCCGGTAAAGAGGTAGCAAGTAATCTCTCACAGAGAGTTTGTGCTTCACTGTGAAGTGAAGCTGCTGAAGTGACAACCACCAGGAAGGAACCAGATTGCCATTCATACCCTTCCTCTTTTTAACACAAGGCACTGGATAGCTACAGTTTCCTTCCCTGGAACCCCCTCCCTGTTTTTCAGAGGGGCTTACTGAATAATTAAAAAACAAACAACCCCCCCCCACAAACCACAACGACAAACCCACACCCAAGATATGGGCATGATAGAAGTAATGGCTCAGTCTTGCATCATCCTCCTTTCCATAGTTTGTCAGCCTGTCTTCCCAAAATGCAAGACCTGTGTACAGTTCCTCAGACACCAGTATCAAGCTGGGGTGCATCACTGCAAACCCTCTGAATAATTCTAAATAATATTGTGAACAAAATTAAGCCCTCATGAGAAAAACCCCATTGAGTCAGATTAATGGTCCACCTAATTCATGGCTGTTCAGATGCTGCGTGGAGAGATTAAGCAAATTAGCTACTTGCTGAAGGCTCTTCACCCTGGTTTTTCACAGCACCACAGCTGCCTGCTCTAATGGTGTTAGGGAGTTCTTCATTTAGCATTTTGTTAGTCCGGAATAATGCACATGTTTCTGCAAAGTGCAGTAGCAACACTGATCATCTGGATAACACCAGTAGGCATAAGTTACATGACAGCATTACTTTGATTGTTAACTGTATTTATCTGCCAGCATTCTCCTTTGTTTGCCAGTCAGGCATGAATCATATTAAGTTTGTATGTTATCTTGTCTGTCTACTTTCTCTCTAAGGTTTCTGCCACTGACAACCTAGGGTGGCTTCACCACATTTAGCAATAATGTCAGCTTTATTGTTGGCTGGACACTCCTATTTTAGCCATTGTACTGTCTAGATGTGACCTCCTCAGTGATGACAAACATTATACCCAGAACGAAGATGATGACCTTTGGGTAAACTTTCTCCTTCACTGCAAAAATTGTGCCAAATACAGGGTAGTGTAGGGAAAAGCACATTTGTGTGCAAGATCAAAAGCTGATTCTTGGTGTGCTAGGGGAAGAAATAAAATTTAAATGTTCCCCCTCAAATCTAGGCACGATTGTATTTTTCTTACCAAATGTTAGAGACAATGACAAACAAATCACCTTTTATAGCTAACACTTTGCCAACTTTATAGCCAACACCGAGAGGTACACAGTCTGTAACAAGTCCCCTGGATAATTCTGTCCTATTAGTCACCAGAAGCATCCCTTGCTTCTCCTCAGCAGAGAAAGTGACTTAGTGCTGTAACAGTAGCTTGTTAATATAAGGGGTCTATGAGGTGGTTTAGGTTATCTCCTTTGTCCATCAGAGAACTACATCTTGTAGGAAAGACATTTTTGAACTTGAGTATGAAGCCAGAAGGGCAAAGGAAGAAATACATTTTTGGGTCAATTGCGTTTCCATTCTAAAGTTCTTGGCAAGTATCAGCGAGCTGTCTTTCACAGCGCATCTTTCAAGAAGATGCTCTGCAAAAGGATAACTGATGTGTAACTAACAGGGAGAGGGATAGCACACACCTGAATCTAGAAACTAAATGCATGCTAAATACATGTGGTTGCCACTGAAAACCACCAGTTAGCAATTCAGCTGAAAGTAACTACAAAATCATGATGCTAAATCAAAGTACATGAAATTTAAAGTTGTGATCTTCAGTTTTTTGTTATTTGTGGGTTTTGTTGGGATTTTTTTTTTTCTTTTTTTTTTAATGGAGGTTTCTTGGCTCACCTGGAAATGGTAAAAATCAATTTGAAGCTATTCTTCTCCCTCCTAAGAACAGCCCCTGAGTACAGCTGTTCCTCTAACCTCAAGAAATCAGTACCTAATCAGTATCAACATGCCCTCATTTTTCTTTCCAAACATTTCTGATCATACAGCAAAAGTACCTAATATGAGGTGTTGCTGACACAGTGCTTCATAATTTCTTAGTTCATGAAACAACAGAAAAGCTTAAGTATGATCATGTGGACTGGTTCCCTACCCCTAGCGTGGGGTTAAGCAAGAAAAACAAAAATTGGCCTTAGCTATATTACAGGAGGGCAAATCTTGGCACAGAGATGACAGAATGAGACTTGCCATCAGCACACCTTCCAGATTTGTCATCAGTCTTGTCCACATTATCATTCTGCTATTGCAGTTGTGCTGACACTGTCCCTCACTGTGGGCATGAAGGCAACATACAATTTTCACCCAGTGCATTATGCTCTTTCCCTAAAAAAAGGCTAAACCACTGAACACTTTTCAGAAGGCTTTTGCAACATAGTGTTGTTATTATTATTAAAGGACGGAAACATTCTGACCTGATCTCTGAAATGACAGTTTTTGAGAAGAATGAGGAGATACACATTTAAGTGTAACTTGCAACAGCACGCCTTAAAAGGATAATACAGGAACACACACAGAAACAAGTCAGTCTATAAAATGTTAACGGGGGGGAAAAGCTGCTAAATTCACATTGTGAATTTAGAGCTTATATTCACCTCCATGTTTAATTCTCACTGCACCAAAGAGAGTATCGCTTTAAATAACATTTCAGAAAATGTTGTGGGGTTTGTTTGTTTTGTTGGGGTTTTTTAAGTGTCCCTACAGACCTAAAAAAACCCCAAACAAACAGACCAACAAAACCAAACCAAACAAAACACACACACACAAAAAACAACCACCAAAGTGGCCCAAGCTGCAAGTCAAAACTTTGGGCATGGACAGAAGTTAACAACAAACACAAAGTTAACAACAAACTCCTAATACCAGCAACCAGCCCTTAGGAGTCAGAAGAGGTGCCGATGCATAATGGAACTTACGTGATATTAGCTTCAAAGATCATTCAGGTATTGTATCTACATTCTTTAATTAAAAGGCATATAATGTATATTTATGTAGAGAGAGACACTTTCCTTCTCACATCTTACTCTCCATGATCTAATAGCTGGAAACAAAAGCCAGTAAACGCATCCCTCTCACCTTCAGCACTAGTTTCCCCCCTAAAAGTTAAGCAAGGCAGAAATGGAATGAAGCAGCTCCCGTCACCCTTATTCCAAGGCATCTCTATTTTTCTGTTACTCTCACATCTCAGCTTTGAAGCACAGCGATGTGCTTTACCAAAGCATACTAACACCAGGTTTAGAGGCCTGACACATGCACAACTCAACTGCCCTCCTCACAACCCACAGAGAATCAAACCTTGTCATCCTAGAGCAGTGCAGTTTGTCTCTAGGGACCTTTCAGAGGGCATACATTAACATTTCAGCAAATCCTCAGCTTGAAGTTCTAAAATCCAGCAGGGCCTTCAGAGATGCTTGCTACACATGAAGCTTTCATTTCCTGATTAGACTTTCAGAGTCTCATGCTTTGCTCAGTCTCTTGCTTTGCTCTTACCAAGTACTTACATAAGTAAAGGAGAAAGAACAAAGATTTTTTTCATTAATATAGACTATTTGCTGTTAGAATGCATGTAGTTGTTTGAAAACAACTTATATATACACCTTTCTTAATAGGGCATGTCTAAAGAGGACAACAGACTTCATCATACAGTCAAAGCCACATAGCTACCAACAATAGAAAGCCATTTTCCCTCCTGCAAACAAAATATTTAAGTTGCATCTTCATGGAAGACTGTGCTAGCAAGTGACCAGATACTAGAGTTGTTTCATTATGTATTTCTCTAACAGACCTCTCAGGCCTTCAAAGACTAAGAAACAACAGCACAAAACCCCGAGGCCTGTATACCCATCAGACTTCCTTCTAAAGCTGCTGCTGCTGCTGCTGCTGCTGCTAACTGCTACACCCTCTCCTCTCAACACAATGATTCCTCCTCTAGCAGAATCACCCTTCCCTCCCTGTTTTATACACAAACTCCATGACAGATTTTGCAAAGCTGTTCCTTTTCTAGGACCACTTGTGCCTCCTCTGCTTAGAGGATGGACTTTCCTTAACCTCCCTCAGCCTGTCCTTCCAAAAAAAATAAAACCCAAACAAACAAACAAACAAACAAAACACCAAAAAACAACCACTTCCCCCCCCTGCACCGTGGTCTTTATAACAACTTTTTCTAGTAAATGATCAGTTACAGCTGGAGGAGGCAACAAGACCTTTTCAAGGCTGTTGTCATGTGCTGAGTTTAAATACACCTTAGCAGAGGTTTCTGCTGTTACAGATTTTTTGGATTGAAGCTTGTTTCCTTCATGTCTCTAGTTGACAAATCTATACTCAGTCTGTAAAGGTAAAACTTAACTGAGACACTGACCCCGTTGTTCTCATGACCCCCAAAGCATTCATGATAATGAGGATTTTAGGCATTCGTACTTCCTTCCCATACGACTGTATGCTTGTTCCATCCCTGTACCACCACACTCTGCTTTTGCAGTTGTGCCAGCTCCTCGCTGTGCCATTTTTATTTTTTTCTCCTTTGCTGGCTAATTTTTAACCTGGATCAGTTTCCTGATCTGGTTCATAGGGCAGCCCCACAAAAGACACATAGTGCGACTGAAAGAGCTGACAGGAGTAGAAGTAAGTGACCAGAGGAGGAAATGCTTCAAAACAACATTGTTGCCAAATGCTTTGTCATGCAGAAAAGTCTCCAGCCTTCCTTTTATTGAAGAAGAATTGGCCATTACTAAAATGCACACCCTGCTCGATGCAAGCAAGCTATAATGCTTATAGTAGGAAGATTACTAGTCTTAGGGCAGAGACCACCCCTTTGTTTTTTGCATGTGTATACACGTTTGGCCTAATACTTAGGTCCCTACAGACTGAGTGAATCATAACTAGAATACAGAGTACTGATTCTTAAATAGCTAAAAAAAGCCCCTAAAATTCTGAAGGCTATAGTTTCTCTGCAAGGGCGTGAGCTAGAGTAGTACCTTCAAGTTATGCATTCTGTCAGTGCTACCTTGCTTAAGTGCTTTTTAAGTAGTAACATTAATCACTTGGACTGCAACTGTTATGAATCACAGCTACTCATCTGTGATGAGGTTCTGACAACAGCCAAAATATTGCTGGCTCTGATCCATGAAGCTGAGCAACAAAGAAATCAGGTAACAAAAAACCTGCACTTAAAATACCAATTAGATTCTCTCTATGTGCAATGTCCTACATTATAGATCAAAAGCAAAGCTACCTAGCATGCTGATAAATGTTTTCGCTGGTTACTGCTGTATATTCCAGCCAGCAGCTGTGACATGCAAAGGTCCATAGGAAAACTGAATTCTCTTCAGCAAAGTTATTCCTGATTTATACAGGCATCAGAGAGTGAAGTACTCGTAGAGAAAAATTGGTGCAGAGTGATCTCAAGTGTGGCTTCGCAAGCCTTACATCCTCCGACTCCACATGGAGACTTAGGATAAAGTAATCACCCTAGAGTATGCCATAACAAAAATACGTAGCATATCACTATGTCAGGGTGCTGGTCTGTGTCTGCGGTAACCCTGTGATTTCTTTGGAAGCGTGTGTGTGTTTGTGTAGCCTTGACTTCCCTCATGCAGGCGGCAGGGTAGGAGACTGCACACAGGCAGCTGCCACCAAGCAGGGATGCACTGGGGTGTATTTTACCCATCAGTTTGTCCTGCGGCCATGCATTCATGTGTCCATAAACTGAAGGTGCTTTTGTGCAAGGCAGGTGTGCTCCACTTTGGCTGCTCACTGACTCCCACTTAGTATATATGTTCCTCTGTGTCCAGGTGAGTGGCTTGTCAAACCATGCAAACTTCTGACTTCGCTAAGGATCACATAGGGCTGCTTTAAGGGCAAAGAGGCTACGGCTTTCATGGAAAAACTATAGGCATGTCCTACAGATTACAGTGTATTCGGAGGCGATCATGTATCACCTCTGGGACCCAGCATGAGAGGCGCAAGGAAGACAAGATAAATCTTTTTTTTTTTTTCCCTCTCTCTTTTTTTTCCTTCTTTTTTTTTTTTTTTTTCCCCCAGATGAGTTGTAGGATTGTTTTTCATAGGACTGGCTGGAATTTGCAGGAAAAAATTCCAGTTCAGTTTTGGCTGTGTTCAGCCTTCCCAGTGAGGAACAGTGAACATGAACTTAGTTGTGGCCAACCTATGGCTTATGAGCAGTTAACAGGCAGTTCCCTTGCTGAGGCTAATTATCTAACTGGCAAAGCTGTACTATTGAGAGGACTGCTGGGCAGTTGGAGTCCCTGGGTTTGAGAGAAAGGAAAACAGCGGGAATGAGCTGGCCCAACTCATTCTGTAATGGAGTTATAGGACCCTAGACATTTATTGCCATTTCTAACCTGTGACCCATTTTCACAGCTCTTCTCTGCTTGAGTCTTCATGCTAAATGATGTGTAATCTGGGAGTCTTGGGCATACCAAGATTTTGACAGCTGCAAATGTAAAAAAATGCGAAGCTCCACTTACAGACAGAGCTCCCATTTTCCCTCAGCTGCTTGTTCCTACTCTCTGCCTTGCTGCTTTATATAAAAGATTGGTTTTCCATCTTAACCATCATCTTCCACTACGAATCCTCCTAGCTTTTCAGTATGACCTATTATGTTTGACCATCTCATTCCTCCCACAGACTGACTCTAGGCAGATTAGTGTTCAGCACATCTGTGTCTCTGTCCAAAGAAAACTTTTCTAGTGAGACATCCCATTGCACCCACTATACCTGCAATTTTGCTTGCACTCTGTTTTATGTTTCGCAGAGCATGTGATGAGCAGAAAACAGCACTTCCAACTTGTTTTGAGTTTTGAGACAGCTGTGCTTGTTCTGGAAGGACTGATCCATGCTCTGACCCATCTGGCCAGATGCAGTATTAACGGTTATAGGGCCAGGGTCTAACACTGCCTTTACCGGATGCGGTCTGTAAGGCACCGGGGATGATTTTTGCCAAGAAGCTCTGGCTGTTGCTGCAGTCAGACCCTGGCAGAGTCTGAACAGGGCTGGGCTCAGCTCCCGTGAATATTTTCACTGGCCAACTGCCAAGGAGGTGCTGATGGGTATCATCTAACATGAATCAGATGAGACTACCTTCCAAGCCAAAGTGCTAGTACCTCTGTCCACATCACCCGGACAGTTGTATGAGTGGTCAAAGCAAGTCCTTTGCCCTGCTGCCAAAGCCAGCTGAAATTGGAGATGAAGCTGGAGGATGCAACCAAGTAACAGTGATGCAGAACTACAGAGTCAGTTTCTTTTAGATCTAACAAAACAAGAAGAGCAGCAGTAGTGTTTAAACTGTGCAGCTTATTCTCTTTCCATTACTGTAGACCTCTGCTATAAAGTTCCAGGTCCCTCCTGCCCAGTTTCCAGCTATGGCTTTAAAGACACAACAACATGTCTTTCTGAATATTGCAGCAGGCAATGTGCTACACTGATATCAGTGTGAATTGCTAAGGAATGAAGAATACAAGAGCATAGGGCAGAGACATTCAAGGTAAATCACACTACAAATGCTGTAAGTCTGCTAAGGACCTTGAAGAGAGAAGACGTTCTTCTGGGTTAGGGAAACAATGGAGGGACATTAGATCAGCATTCAGCTGGGGCGCTATCATTCTAAGGCAGAGGTTTAATGCTATCTTAGCTTTCTTATAATTTTTTATTTCAGTTAGCTATTCAGATAGCTTAATTTCTTAATGTTTGAAAAAGATGATGTGATTTTTAAATGGAAAGCGATGGGAAAGGCAAAATGATATCCTAAAATATATACACCGTTAGTTTTTGTAGATTCATGGCATCAAAGAAGTTGACTCCAAAGTCAATTGCCCAGACTTTCCAGCACTACTTGAAAATATCACATCAACTGCAATGTACCTTATTAACTCCTAGGTGCAGCTCATACATTTGGCTGACATCAATCTAACCATACAGAATCAATTACAAAATGTAACCAGCATGAATTACCACTGATTTTATCAAACATGTTCAGTTGTTCCCACGTGACTGTGAAAAAGAATCTCTCCCTTAGGCAGAGTTTTTGTATGGGACATTCCCAGCATAATGGGGCTTTTTCTAGCAAACCCGAGGAAGGTAGCTACCATGACCTCTGACTGTGGCTGTACTGTAAATGCTTCTTTTCCCAGTTGAAAGGAAAAGATGTAGCCACAAGAGGGAGACAGAACTCCTATGCCAGTATAATAACCCACCAGAAAACAAAAATCTGAGAAATAACGTTTTCAAAATTTCCCTTTGTGTTAAAATCGTCCAGCAGCAATCTCATTGAGAGCAATGCCTGATTGCTGTAACTTCTGTAAAAGTAGATTCATAATGCATAGCAAATGTTCAATGATTAATGCAAGCTGAAAATTAGTAACTAGTACATATTTTTCTTAAACCTAAAAATTAGGTAAGAAATTACTCCAGGACAGACTGAAACGGATGTTCATGTGTTTTTTAGTGGGTTCTGAAAAAAAAAAAAATTCCCCATGATGGAAGTGATTTATTTCAAAAGCATATAGTTTTATTCTTGCCAGGGTCTAATACAGAAGGATCATTTTGTTTCAGGAAGGAGACTTTTTATAACAAATAACTTCTTAGAAAATACAGCAGAAGGATGAATTTAAAAATTTTATTTCCATAACACCTCAGCAGACAGATAAGGCACTATCCTCAAATGGTGATATTACTTATCCTAAGTAGTACTTTCACTGGGCAGCAGGTCTTCTAGGTTCAGTGAGCTCAGCAGAGATTATATTTGTCCGGAGGGAGAGGGCAGGACTGGTATCTGGTTCCTGCTCCAAGGACTATTTCCATAATTTACTGAACAGCATTTCAGAAACTGAAGTCAGTCATTGGTAAGTATTCTAAATACCTGATCAGTACTCTAAACCTTGAAGTCTTGAGCTGTCTCCACCTCTGCCCCAGCCCTCTATGTAACCTCAAATGAGGAGGAGAAAGGGAGCCAAAACCCATTTGCAGTACTCTGACCACTGAGCAGGTTTATGGCATTTATGGCTCATTCTGAGCACAGCAGCAGGTAAGAATGTTTGGCTTGGAAACCATCTAGAACTGTAGTAGTTTGAGACATGCACAGGAACAGTAGGTGTATGTAGACATCTTTCATACAAGTTTATGAGAGCTCCTGGAATTTTGGTACTTCCAGAATGAGCCAGCAGCTGCACGGGGATTTGCCAGATGGGAGTAGTAGGCTTGGCTGCCCAGACTCAGACTCATCCCCACCAGTGTAAACTTGGGGCAGTGGGGCATGTCTGTCTTCTAAAGAGTGGACAGGAAATAAAAAGGTCAAACTACCATACCTTCCATCATATAAAGCTTAATTATATAGGTCTATACATGCCTATACAACACACATATGCTTTTGGTTTTTAATAGACATTATTTAAAAGTTACCCTGTTAAAAAAGCATTTTCTTTTGGAGGTAGTTAAAAGTTCTTTGTGGATGTAAATTTAAACAGATTCTATGCATCTACAACTACCTGGAAGGAGGTTGTAGCAAGGTGGGGGGTCAGTCTCTTCTCCCAAGTAGTAAGTGATAGGACAAGAGGAAATGGCCTCAAGTTGCACCAGGAGAGGTTTAGGTTGGTATTAGGTAAAATTTTGTTACTGAAAGGGTTGTCAAGCCCTGGAACTGGGTGCCCAGGGAAGTGGCAGAGTCCCCATTCCTGGAGGGATTTAGAAGACTTGTAGATGTGGCACTTGATGACACGGCTTAGTGGTCACCTGGCAGTGCTGGGTTAACAGTTGGACTCTATGGTCTTAATGGTCTTTTCCAACCTAACTGATTCTATGTTTCTGTGTCTGTGCAGACAGGTAAGGACTAGCTGGGTGAAAAGAGCAGTCAACACTGCTGAAAAACTAATTTGTCTTGTTAGCCTTTTCTCAGTTAAACGTGGAACCAATTGAGGTAGTCAATTCTCAGACCCAGTTTTGAGATGTAACTGGTTTTCAATGTGCCAAATTCTGCATGGGGTTCACAGTCCTGAAAAACAGTGAGATTTGTGTTTCATTAAGTCTGCTCAATGCATTGGTAGCCCAGACAAAAACTTGTAAGCTCGCAGTGACCACTAGAGAGCAACAGTCCCTTAGCTCCTACAAACCTGGGAAGCCTGAACACATAAACACCTTATGGTTCCAATCTGTAGTTTGTTTCTCCAGGTAGGACCCAGCACCAATGTCATAGGCAACTCACACTTTCATTGTCCAGTGTCTTTTAGGTCTGGCTCTATAGAGTTTGTGGGCTGATGTAGACAATGATGTAGTTCAGTTCCAGAGGCAACTGTTTGCTCACAAGCCTTCCAATCTTTCATAATACGCATATAATTTTTTTTACTGATAATTTTTTCCTTTGTTCTCAGGGTCAGTGTTTGTAGACTGGGACTCCCCAGGTGACATTTTTTGCATACTTTGTGACTTGTCATGGGACTTCATGAGGTATCAGCACTTATTTTTCTCTGTTGAGTTTGTAACTTCAGTGCATCCTATTTTGCCACCCACACTCCCCTGTTTTTTCCTCTTACACCAGCTGTCACTTCCTGACTGCCAGGGACATTTCTTCCTTCTGAGCAAAGGGTACTTGTAACAGCTTGGGGGGTGTGTGTGCGCGTGTGTGTGAATAACAAACTGCTGACTGATGCACTGCAATTTGAGCAATTTGCTTTTGTTTCTCTTGACCAGAAGCCAGAACTCCACTACAGTTCTCCCTGCATCTGTTCGCTGAGTTTTTCCCATTTTATTCCCTTTTTATCTGAGCTGATTGCTCCCAGTTTATCTACAGCCCCTGGGGCAGTAGTAACTGGGGGACTGTAGAAAGCCCTCAACCTGGGAAGGACCAGTCCGTCCACATTCCCTGAACCCTGGCGTGTGTCTGCCACCGGCAGCACTCCACTGCAACTGCAGGCAGTTGTATAGTCACCTCTCCACCAGGCTTTGCTGTCTCATTATTCAGGGTTGAGCAAGACACCTTTCATAGCTGGTGCTTAAAATACTACTCGAAACTACTTTTTTATATATGGCAGTTGCTGTTAGGCTTCTAATATTGTGACCAAAAGGACAGGATTTTTCTCTGGGACTGGTGCACTTCATGTTTCAGTCACATCTACTGTGACACAGGCCTGCACCTAAGCTGCTTCTCTATCTTTTGCTTTACCTCAGCAGACCGTCAGCAGCTTTTGTCTCACTCATGAATTTACAAAGTATTCGGATTAGATGGCAAGGACAAACATGGCAAGTAAGAGCACTTAAAAACTGTACTGTTTTTTTCTCTCTAAACTGTATCATCTCATTTTAGCAGTGTCTTTTGTTTGGGTACACATTGCACTGTCACTGACATCTCTGTGTCTTGCGGAGTGTTATTTTGTCTTTTCTCAAAGGACTGTACTATTGCCAAGGAACTTGGAGCTCCTTCATTTCAAACTTTCAAACTTTTTCTGTAACTCTCTTTTTAAAACCATTTTGCATATTATCAAGCTACCATGGTTAATATAATTCTATTCTCCCACTTAGACAGTAGCATTTCTAAATGTCACTGAATATCTGAATTATAGTAAATAAACTGGTATTACTAACAGCCCCTAAGTCTTCCTATTTAACTTCCCTTCTTCTGGATGGCTTAATTCAAATGTTGGATCTCCTTCTGTTATGTCAGCACTGCTCCATTTCCTTTGCAGTCTATTGTTAAGTCTGGATGATCAAATTAAATGATTTTTTTATATATATATAGCCCCACCCCTTTTCCTGAATTTCCTTGAATTTCTGAATTCAAGACTTAACAGAATATACATCATGTACCACTTCAATTTCACAGTGAAAATGTGGATATGTTGTTTCATCTTAACATTTATTTATGTTTTCCCACAGTTAAAACAAAACATGACTTCCCATTTCAACTGTAAAAATAAAAGAAAAAAATCCAAACTTCTACAAAGTTAGCCAGTGTATAGACTTTCTTATTACAAGAAACAAAAAGGTAGGAACATGTTACAAAATAATCATCAAACCAATCAATGTGAATAGTGCAAAGAATGAATTGCAAGTGTAAGAGACAGAGGGAGGGAAGGTGAGACAGAGGGAGGGAAGGTAAGACAGATGAGAGGAAGGACGGATGGATCAATGGATGGACAAAACAGGAAAGCTAGGAACAGCTATGCCCGTTACCACACAGAAATTTGTATCTCAGACAACTCATGATGTAGGTTTAACTTTAATGGTAGAAGAGGGTGAGTACTTTATCCTTAAGTGATCTCTGTGTGCTGCTAATTCTTAACGCTGGTCAGTTCTGGAGATGAATACAGCTATAAGCATGAGCTGCTAAGTCACTGAAAGGAATTTTTCACTCTCTGGAACAGAGGTGACCTATCAAGGGCTTGATTAGTTTGTGTGTATTCAAGGGCCAATGAAATTACTGGGAATTTCAAACACACAACAAGGTAAGCACCTCCAGTCTGAACTTTGTACACCTCTTCCTCTTGCTTTCATGCTCTTCTGCATGCAATTGCTCTCTATCCTGGGAGGTTAATGATCAAGATGGAGTTCTAGCAGCTACTAAGTCCTGTGGACAGGAAGACTAACAGGTCTTGGATGTCCTGTGAAGTAATTATGTCAGCCAACAACCCACCAGAAAAGGCAAATTATTTCTGCAATGTTTCTTATCATACTGCTACAATGCAGAACCTAAAATCTCCTTCATAGGATGACTGAATTTGAGTCTAAATAAAATAAGGGACAAAAATAACATAACATCAGTCAGTTACAGTATTTTTCAGCTGAATTTGCCCATTTTCCTTATCTAGCAGAGTGTCTGTAGTTAATATATGTAAGAGGCATTCACTAAAATAAGCTCAGCTGCCTGGAGATGTTGTTCATCTTTACCCTTTGTGATCAAAGAATGTTTTGGTTTTTTCCCTAAGGAAAATTCCCTGCAATACCTCAAGTCTTACCACAGTACAAAAGTGAAACCATAATGAGAAATAGAAAGAAGTCTGAAAGTGGGAATAGCTTTGGGGAGTAAAAGTATGCTCACCTTGAAGGCACATTTCCTGCATGAAGTGTTTTGAGTACTACAAAACTTTCCAATAAACCAAAGGACAGTGATTATACCTTTCTCAAAAGGAGTATTAAATTGAAACTATTAAAAATATTTTCCCCCAAGATAGAAAACAAACAAACATCCCCACTACAGGCATAGCTTATATCTAAATCATTTCTGCTACTCTAAAACTGACAAACCTCTTAGCTCTTGTTTCCTCACTCCCATCAACAGTCTGTCCAAAATACTACTGTACCCCTATGGATGAAGAATTTATGGTTCACGTACATAAAGCTCATATGTGACAGTATCTAACACTGAAAAATTGTCACTGTTTAATCAAGCAAGAACAGTGGAAGCCTCAAAAAGGGCACTTAGGATCCTTGTGTTCAAATGCTCAAGGCTCATAATGGTGCTGGACTGAAGAAAGAATTCAGTAGTAACACCACGAGATATCAACGCTAGATTTTCTAAAGGTTTTGGCTGATAGTGTTACCTACTGTAGTGCTTCATTAGGAAGTAAGATCTTTTGAAACTCTGGCCAAGGTATACTCTTGAAAATTCAGTGGCAGGTACAGCAGAAAAATATTCTCCAGAGATCAGAATGGATTAAAATAGCTTTCCTATAAACCAGAACACAAGGATTGGAAGGGATACATCTGTCATACAACCAACTACATAAGTGACATCAGAGTCAGGACCATACTCTTTCTTTCATTCATTAAATGAATTACAAAAAAAACCCCAAAAAACAAAACCCAAAACAAAAAAAAACAAAACAAAAACAAAAACCAAAAAAACCCCACCAAACCAAAAAAAACCCAAACCAAATCAGCAATGAAGAGGTAGAGAAATTAAGTAAATCCAGAAACCTCCAATATGCTCATATTTCAGTTTTTGGGACATGAAATATTCTGTGGCTGAAGTATGACAGAGATTGAATAGTTTAAAAATTCAACAGAGATGGAAAATTATGTTCATTTGTTTTTCTCCCCTCTTTAAGGAGTACGACATAATTTTATTTCCTGTTACTTATTTTGTGTTTTCAAGAGCTGGGGGCAACAGGCAAAAATTCAGAGACTGAGCCTGAAGATCAGAGGTGGAAATCTCCCGACTGTTTCACAAAACATTCTCACACTTCCTCAGCAACATCTCAGCACTCCTTCAGCCTGGTTTTGTTGAATTTCTTGCTGGTCCTTTTCAGAAACTGTACACTAGGGGCTGTAGTGAAAAACAGGGAAAACACACAGAAGTTCTTTGAATGCCTTTGGAAAGAAGAGTGAGTTTTGCAGAGAGGAGTTGCCATGCAACTCATCACAGACAGCCTGTAACAGAGCTGAGAATCAGTAACAACTTCAGCCCTGTGCTCTCAGATATTTCACAACCTAAACAAGTTATCATTTAGTAAATAATATTTCTTTGCAATTTTAATCCACTTATCTCAAAATGCTTCATAAATAGTATCCTTCCACATAGAGAGATGTTGCAAATGCTCAGTACTAACTGGTGGGCTCCAAGAAGCTTCCTGGGCTTTAGTAGGACTACTTGCAATAGGACATGACATACTTATTAAGAAGCCCTAGAAGAACTGAGACTTTTAAGTATGTACAGCGGTATATCTGTGTAAATAGATATCATTAGGTTGACATAGGACTGAAATTTAAGTCTATATAAAAAAGGTATTTATAAGTTTCCTGTAATTTGTTTTAAATTCTACCACTACTAGTCTTAGACTCAACGTAATTAATCTCATGATTTGGGATTTTAACATTGTAGAGATATTTTTAAGAGTCACAGTGTAGGTAGTAAATTGAGAGTGTTATTAACTTTTCTGTTATAATGAACTGGTCTTAAGTATTTTGGCAGTGAAATTCTCTACATGCATTCACATTAGAAATATTTCTCCAGTACTCCTTTCTTTTTACCTTACTACTATTGGACCCATAGACTAGTAGGGAGAGTAGTCTATGTCTATTTCCACAGAGCTCTCTACACAACAGGGAGCTTCCCATTACCTCCAGTGATGCCAGGACTTCTCTCATTCTTGCATGGAAAATATATGTATATATGAGTATATATGTACATCAACAGTGTCTAACAAAGGAAAAAGTAGTAGTGCACACATTCATAACTCTGTTGGTCTATATGCTTTCTCATAAGTAGCCCCAAACAAAAGATCCCCTCATGTTTTTTCATGCATCCTCAGAAAGCATTTTATCTTCTATCTAGAACCAGTGTGTCCTATGACAGTTATCAAGAGGGACCATCACTCAGGATGGCTGCACTCTGGCCAACAGCCTAGCATGAAGCAGGCCAGAAAGACCAGAACAACCCTAATTCCTCCAGGAATCAAAGAAGGAATCTGGTGTTTGGGTTGAATGTCCATTCATTCTCATTTATGCATTGGAGTCTGCCTTCCTGAGCCATGCATATATCCTGTTTAAACACAAACACACACCCCAAACCACCTTTCTCCCTTATATTCTTATCTTAAAGTGATGAACCCACATTTCAGTGCTGGTATCTTTCCGGTGAACTTGCTATTGCCATGTTTTATTCATGCATTAACTATTTGTTGTGGATTTATGATGAAATATGAAAATGATAATAAAAATAGCATGCAAAAGGACACACACATATCAGATAAGCTCTTCCTTATTTAATTTCTCTCTGAACAAACAGTAGACAAAGAAACAGCTCAGGCTACCTACCACATGTGCTAGCTCAGCAGCTCCTCACTTCCTGACCAGCATGCCCATTCAACATTTGCTGCGTAGATCTCAATTTGAAATGTTCATTTTGGCCATGCCATCTGCTTTTAAAAGTTCATTCATACACACAGAAAACATTAATAAAGATTGGTTTGTTTTCATTTTTTCCATTTCTTGGCTACCTCTGTCTGAATAGTAAGTGGAAATACAGCTTTTCAATGAATATTGGGGTTTATGGAAGTGTTACACCTTACTGTGGGGTTTTTTGTGTATCTTATTTATTATAGGGTAGGATGGTAATAAAATTGGCAAGGCTCAACACGCAGAGGGCAGAAGACAGTCTGTCCCCTCAATACAACCCAAGAGGCAATTCCTTGATCAGTGAAATTCCTTGAACACTTTTACTGCCAGAGGGAATGATCTGTCTGGCAGGACATTGTTTCTTAAAATATATTAAGAACAGGCTTCATTTCACTGAAGGAGAAGAATAAAGAAAACTTTATCTGAAGATAAAGAAAGAAAAAACAGAGAACTGAAAGAGGAATAGTTATTCATTTAGATAATTAAGCATCACAAGAAATTATATTTTCTTTTTATTTATTTCAACTGTGTACCAGGACTAGATCATTTGGGCTTCAAAAACATAACTAGGACTTTGACTGTTTTTGTTAGTACTTACACTAAAATCCAAATGAAAACAAATCCCACACCACCACAACCTTCCAATACACCTGTATTTCATAGAATCATAGAAATGTCTGGGTTGGAAGGGACCTCTAAAGGTCATCTAGTCCAACCCCCTTGCTGAGAGCAGGGACATCCTCAACCAGAGCAGGTTGCTCAGAGCTCTGTCAAGC
>JAAGNO010023478.1:0-16052 GCA_033439905.1 Ceryle rudis | reverse complement strand
TGAGATTTTAAAGTCAGCAGTAACCTTTAAAAAGATAAAAGATTTAATAAATTATTTTTTTTTTACATTTAAAATTACCTTAATACAAAATATTACGCAAGCCATGGAAACAACTATAAAAAATGGGTACTTTGAACACTGTTTTCTCTGAAATATAAGAATGAGTGCTTTTTGCCTTCTGCATATTTATTTAGAAAGAAGTTTTAAGACTTGTTGTTACTTTCAGCTAAGTGGAGATAAAAAATCTGCATGACAGAAACTTGTTAATTTTTGAAAAGATTTTTGGGTCCTTGTTAGTGGAGGTTTTATAAAGATACAAGTTACTTATCATGTAAGTTCAAGAAAGAACATTAAAATAATATTGTGCTGGACAGATTTCCAAGGATTTTCAGGAAAGCAAACAACATTGTCTGTTACAGTAACCATGTTCTGACATTTTCAATAATCACCCACCTTACCCATCCAAGAAAACATTAAAAAAGAACAAATCCAAACCTAAACCCCAGTGTTTTTCCCTTAAATATCTCTCTAGGCAGGAATGATCTAATCTTAGCAAAGTCCCTCCTGTATCACCTCTATTATAACACACATTCTCTGTTTACTAGCAGCCATAACCATGTTCAGTCAAGATAACAGTACAACTCAGACTAACAAATAAAAAAGAAACTGCAGAGGCTTTCTTCTAACTTGGGCAGACCCCACAAAAATGTGCAGCATGACATGTTGTCAGTCGGGGATGAAACAGGAAGGGGTGAACAGAAGAACAGCTACATGATTAGCTGTCCTGTCTGTAGTTCATCTGACTGACCATTTACTATGTTTAAGATGCAGAGTTTGTTGATTCTCCAGAATGATACTCTGACCACGTCAGAAATGAGATTTTGTATCATTTTCCCTTGATGCTCCCTGGGTTTTATCTGGCAGTTCAGAAGGAAGTGAATCTGCCAATGACCAAACCAACAGACACAGAAAAAAATGCTTAATGTAGGAGGGCAGCTAAGTGAGATAAAGGCTGCTTTCTGGTTTGGCTCTGATAGTGGCCAGACCATACCTTAGTGCAGAACCTAGATGGTGAAGAGGCAGAAAAGGCAGACTTGACTGTAATGTGAATCGTATTTTCTACAGCCCAACAGTACTTAAAATCGTTCCAGCAAAACCCCATGGATCCGCTTCAAACAAACCACTGATGACCTTCTTCACGTACTGATCATCGCAAAGAAAAATAATGCTCTTCAGAGCATTATTTGAAAAATAGTACTCAATACTTTTTTAAAGAAAAATACCAAAACCATGCAAGTCCTTTCTTCCAGGTCTGTTAATTTGACCACCCCTCTTGGGACTTGCAGACTGATCTTCCTTCACTGTGTAGCACATTCATTGACATTTGCACTATCTTCTCCCTTCAGATCCTCATTCAAGCTTTTTTTCTGCTCTATTTCAACCTGGCCGAGGAAAAAGAGAGAGAACATTTGTAATGACAAAGGAAAACAAATGATTCAAAACCCCTCATTAGCATCAGTTCATGTCTGCTCAGGTGAGGAAACACTTGGTAAACTGAGAGGGTTGTGAAGAGACACAGACTGAAGAGGGAAAGATGGGGTTTATTTACTGTAAGTGTTTTCAATCTAATCCAAGCAGCATTATGATTCAATAGTGTCATGACATCGTTTCCAGCAGAGATAATATAATGCAGAAAAACAGTCTCACATGATTTTACATTCATCATCATCCCCAGCTGTACTTTGAATCCAGACCCAGAACCAAATCTGCAGAGGACAGGTGGCTTCCTAAGTGACAGCAGAAGATCAACCTCAATTTTACACTCTGCAAAGATTGCTATATAAAGCAAGAGTTTAGTTTTCAAAATGCACATCTACATTTGTGTTCTAAATTTCAACACCTGTGAAAACTCAGGGATAATACAATGTTTAATTCTTAAAAGGGATACTCAAAAAGGTCAAATGTCATCTCCAGGGAATTTAAGAGACTACTAAAAACATAATTATAATTATCATTACAAATACTTGCTCTGAGAATCTTTTCAGTATTTCCCATCATTGCTCTTAAGGAAGGCAAGCAGGATGCCAATTTCTCTGCAGAGTGATAAGCTAACATGCACATTGTGGCATACTGAGATTCTTGGCAGGTATATACACAGTGCTTTTTCCCATCTGCTCCTCTCCTTAGGGCAGGCAGGAAGAAAAATATTTAAGCAGAGAAATAATGTGATGCTTTTGTCTGCTGTAGCACTTCCACTGTAGCTGCTATGAAGAGCAGCAGAACTCCCTGTTCACACTCTTACTGTATCAACTAATCCCCAGTAGTTGTCTGTTGCGTACGCTCTTCCACAAAGCAACTGCAAGCAAGTTTATTCTGTCTTCACTGAGGGATAATCCCCTGCTCGTTTGCCATGACTCAATAGGCTGCACACGAGTAGCTACTGCACAGAGCCTGGCATGTGCTAAATCCCCACCTCATCTGCCCATGTTACTTTGTTTGTCTGCCCACACTTTTCAAGACAATGAGTAACCATGGTGATTGCCACATGCCTAGTGTTACCTTGTAACTGTAGTGTGCTGAATAGTTCACCCACTTCCTCACGTCGGTCTTGTCCTCAATGGAGATGGACCGAACAGTGGCTTTGGATGCAGATGTAGTGGGCATGTCAAATTCCACATCTACATAGCGGACAAAACTGGAAGGCACTTCTCGGTCAGAGCCAAGCTCTAGGTGACAGAAGAAGCAGTGAGGATGGCCAGAAGCTGGAAAAGAGCAAACAAGTGTGAAATTGGATGGAAGAGAAAACACAACATCTAAAAGGAAGAGACATCACAAAACTGCTGAAAACTGAGAATCTGCCTGGGTGAACTAGTTCGTAGTCAGTGACCGTGTATTACCTGTTTCAATGCTGTTGGAGTTTCCTGATTAATTAGACAAACTGCAAAAAGGACTGCCAATCACTCTAGTTTGCTTTTTAGTAGGTGAAAATACAAGATGCAAATCAAGCATAGTAGGGTAAAGTTTTTTCCCCTCTTCTGGTTTCCTCAGTGTATATAACATGCTAAGTACATTGTGGCACATCCTTCTGAAATGTATGTATTGATAGTAAGGAAAGGTGGGATTTGGCAGATATTTCACATTTATTTGAAATTTTTATCCCTATTTTTAAACAAAAGAAAATATACTGGATAAGGTTAAGTAACTTTCCTGGGTTCAAATACCAAATTTGCCCACAGCTTGGAAATTACTGTTTATTCCTTACTTTAACCCATGATGAGGCAAATTAACCATGATGGCCAAGTGAGGAAGAAATTATCTTCAGCTCTGTCATCTATAATTGATAACCCTTGTTACTATTTTTTCCCCTTTGTTTTGCTGGACGACAGTGATGTTTAAAAAGTAAAGTAGGAACCGCTAGTCAAGCTAGGCTGGTTTTATTTCCGACTGCCACCAACTCCCTAAGCTCTTGAGCAAGTAATGTAAGGTCCGTGCCTCAGTTTCTCTGTCTGCAAAATGAGAATGAGAGCCTTCAAAGCCACCCTGGGCTTTCTGATTGAGAAGATCCTATTATCTCAGTATATGTAAACGAAAGTAATGTGCATGTTCACTTAGTGACATGCTCTAGCTAGGTGGTGTGGTGTCAGGTCTTAGGCTGGACTTGATGATCTCAAAGGTCTATTCCAGCCTCTATGATAATTCTGTGTAATTCCGTGTAAATAAATGAACAAAATCCTTGTCTGACACTATAATAGGCTTTAGGATTTATGACTACTTATTTATTGGGAAAGTTCTCCATACAGCTCAGCAAGGTGTACAGGACAGAGACAAGGAAGGAAGAGTCAGACTCACATTTCCAAACAGTCTAGCCAGAGTTTCCTCACAACTCGAAGGTTCTTAAACATGTCTGTGCAGCACATCTGATGAGAGGCTATTCAGTTCAGCAGAGACCGCAGAGATGTGCAGCACCACAGCTGGAGCCTAGTTATGAATGAGCGTGTGCAGTATCAAGCAGATGTAAAAACTCAAGTTCTGCGAGCATTAAAATATGTCACCTGCTTTTCAGCAGGATTAATTATCCCAAGCAGAGTGATGACTTGGTTGCCCTGGTTCTAGAGTGAGCTGGGATCTCTCTCTGACAGTGCTTCTCAGCTTTTTATACCTGGAGCACACTTTTTCTGGATAAAAAGCAGTGGCATGCAGTAGACCTTCAAGGTGAACCCATCCACCATAAGCTACCAGCAGCCCCATTTGCTCTCAGACATATCGTTGTGTCCTCCAGCACTGCGGGGCTTTTGCTTCTGGCCAGTTCTTGAGCTTGGTTGTGTTGGGCACATCTGTGGGTGGTTGCTCACTTCAGCCTCTGCCATGAGACACTTGCTGCACATACCTGGGAATCACGGATCTCTGGTACTGCATTATGAAGATGCCTAAAAATGTGTCATTCCTGGCTCAAAAATTCTATGTTCAGCATTCAGTACTGACAATGAGCTTGCATCACTACGCTCCTGAGCTGGCATGTGCTCAGTTGCTTTTGGGATGGATGCATGTGAAATCAACACTTGTCAGTGTTTAATTAGACTTGAGCACACCGAATGACAGGTGCTTTGGAGATCCGAGTTTTTAAACTCTTCATAGGACACATGGAACCAGCAACCAACCACTCTTCTAAAACACCTGAATGTTGGTGGAGATTCAGGGGCTCAAAAATAAAAATAAAAGATAATGGGAGAGGAATAAAGGGGGGGGGGAAATTTTTCAATAATTTAATTTCTTCTAGTAGACATACCCACTATCAGAAAAGACCATGCACAACACTCCAAAAAAATGGAAGTTATAAATTTAAATTAGCTCAGCATGGATGGCAACCAGGTGGTGAACTGATTAATAAAGCAACTTCTCCACCAACAATATAGTAAAAATACCAAGCACATCAATGTTCATTAGTGTCTTAAGTGTGAGGCACACAAGGCACAACTTCTACAGCCTGTTTGTTCAGCAGGCCCATTCAGAGCTCTTTCTCTAATGGACAGGTACACTTTTAAGTAAAATCATGAGGAAATCAACAGACTGCTTTTATTGTGCATCTCTTGCTTTCTTGAGCTACTAACATTTTATTCTGGCAATCAAGGATTGGATAATATAATTCATATATATGCATGAGTAACCATGACTGGAGGGAATCTGTTCCAAAAGACTCTGATGTCCCAACACATTCGGATTAAAGGAATTAATTTACTTCATAAATTATACCAGGCAGCATGCCTGGGATCCCATCCAAACTAGAGCAAAGTTGAAATAGCCAGATTCAAGCTTCTGAGGAGGGGCTACATCCCTGCTTCACTGAAAGAGCATTTTCCCACAACTGAAGACCTGGTTGGGGTTTTCCTACTATTCTGCTGATGGTTTAAAAAAAAAAAAAAAAAAAAAGGGGGGAGCCCATCCACCTGCAACTGCAACTCTTCCGAGCCTGTATAAATAGGCTTTCTTTATCAACTTACTTGAATATGAGAACGGCAATTAAGAATAACAAGATGTTTTGGAAGGGATTTTAGGAATGTGCTCAGTAGAATCCAGTCCATAGCTTTTTCTTAGGTCAAATCACAGTTAGAGTATACACAGTCTTTCCTTTGTCATATGCTTTTCAACAACCAGCCATAAGCAGATGCTTTGGCTACAAAATAATACAGACAGAGCTGATAACAAGTTCCTACAGTCAAGAGTGCAAAGGGCCCCATCCCATCAGAAAGCAAAAAGAGCAAACATTTGTGTAAGACAGCGAGGCTGCTGAAATAATTATTAATAATTTGGGTGCTAGGATACTACAACCTGAATGCAAGCAGTGAGCTTCGTGACAGACCACCTCTCCTCCCTTGCGGGGCTGTGGTGCTGGCCATCAGAGCAGACCACAGGAAGGACTGATGGTGTCACACCTACGCGGCACCTGCACAAGTCTGCCTTCAGGGAATGGAGTGAAGAACAAGAGGTTCAAGTGGTTACCTGGAGACCTCTGGAGTTCCTGAGATTGCAAGGGACTGATGTGTCAGAGCACACAATTTGGATGGACAAAGGGTTCTATAGTGTGTGCTTACCTATGTGTTCCTTTGACAGGCTCAGGGGTCTGGCAGATAGGCTGGAGGGAGTCATGCAATCCATATGCCTCAGGTCGTGAGGACAGGTTGTGTGGCCTCTGGAAGCAGGGTGGAGCTGGAGACTGTGGCCACCTGCAGCATTTCCTCCCAGCTGCAGTGTGATGCCACTATCTCTCCTGCTCTGGAATATTAGGCACCAGAGCAGTTCATTAGCAGAACAGACATTTACAGATGACCCAGAGTGCTCTGAGGGGTGAGTTGCAGGTGCCACAGTAAGAGAGAGTGAAGTGTGAGTCAAGGGAATATTTTTATACTTAGTGCTTGAGATCTGCATCATTTATAGAGACTTTTGCAAATAGGTGGAGCCGAGTTATTACAGAACTTGTGAGTAGGACTGGATACAGCCAAACATGTACAAGGTTTGGAGTATGATGTGGTCAGAAGTGTATGTGGTCCATCAGGTGAATTTATGGAGTGTGAAACAATGCTTTGTATACCATTTATATGGTATACAATGCTTTGAGTACCATTTATATCCCTCTTTGTTTGCCATATACTTCAAGTAAGGAAAATCATGGGACGAATACCATCAAGAAATGTAAACAGTCCCTTGGGAGGCAAGGTCAGATTTAAACTACACTTGGCCTTCTCTGTCATCACTTTGGGATTCCCTGCCTCTCACATACCTCGTGTGTCCTGGCCAAGACAGTGCTTGCAAGGCCCTTCCTTTCCCTGCAATTACATCTGACCTGACCAGAGGGGTGAGGACACTCTTCCTCTCAGGATGTAAACAAATACTAACTGCCCTGTGTTCTGCACACTGACACTGACAGATAGATGCTCTGTGGCAGGGTTCCAACAGCAGTGCCAAGTCTGTCATACATTTCCCTCTAACACAGAGTACGTAACATAAAGCGTCACACTGGAAGAAGGGATCAAAAAAACAAGAGACACTGATCCACATCTCCCTCAAAGTAGCAATGGGTAAGGGAACATCACTTCGCAGGAGGGAAGGAGACCCTTCCAATCCAAAACATTCTATGATTCTTTGAGTTCTGCCTCTTCTCCTGGTTTGCTATTGGCATGTTCTGTGATTGTGTAAAAGTGCGGGGACTTTCCTTTCCCCAGCTGTAATGTTTATATAGTCTATACATATATATATCTTTGGAGGGAAGATGCCACAGAAGGCCCAATTTCACAGCATCTCATTCCCAGAGCTTATACAGATGGTATAGTGAGATTTCCCTCACAAGCTAGTTACTGCTCATAAACAGCCTGATGTTAATTTTCCATTACAATGGAAATTTCTCTGGATTGCTCTTGAGCTCCCAAGCTCTCCTTATGCCCCATACTACAGAAAACATGGAGCCTTCACTTTTGTCAGTGATATCCCTCCAAATTTGTAGCCTATGGTGTAAGCTGGTGTCCTTGGGCTGAAGTATGATCCAAAAGATAAGCAGACTTGGATCACTGTTTTACTGATACTATAGCTCAAACTTAGGAAAAACAGATGTCCTCAGAATGTGCCAAAACTGGTAAAACACTGAATTTTCCTTCACGGAATACTGAATACAGAAACTTTCCCAGTCACCTAGTTGCATTACTACAGCATTAATACTAAAAAGTCCATCTCATTTGTAAAAAACTAGTCTACATCAGAGAAATCAATTAGTAGAATTCACTATGAATAAAAATAAACACAAGTTGTCTAGCTTTATGGCACAGCATGGATGCAAGGCAGGAAGTGAATGACTGGCAACGATGGCCATAGAGAACAGTAACTTGCCCATATTATTTGAATTTTTAGCTATTAATGTGATACTAGAAATACAAAGACTTGTGGGTTTTATGTTTGTATTCTCTTTTCAGGTTTAATCTATATTTACCTGTCTGCACTGATTACAGAAACATAACCACAAACTGGTGTTTGGAAGTTTCGGGTTTTTTAAATGGTTGCACAGTATCTTCTGTCCTCTTACAATCCCCATTCCAGATACTTCATAGGCAGTAGTTGTTGTACATGCATTGCAATATATTAAAACTGGCCCAGTATGCTTGTCAATGCATGGAAAAGAAATCACATGTGCTGGAACTACAGCAATTTATCTGGTCCTGTCATTCAGCCTTGTAGCATAGTATCTTGCCATTTCAAGCTACCCGAAAGAGCCCTGCTTCCACAAACAGTGCTAAGCACCGAGAGACGTTTGATGCCCAAGTCCCATAATGTACACATAAAAGCAGACAGAAGGCATGTTTCTGCATTTGGAAAACCTGTTTTTATCATTAGCAATCTCTGTAGGATATGTAAAAGCACTGCAATGAAGGGTCAGATAAATGTCTTATGCAACTAACTGATGTCCTTTGGTATACTACAGAGGATGATTGATCCCTCACCATGTAAACCAAGTATTCCCCATCTTCCAAACTACATAGCTCCTTTTAGTTTACCCCTGGAGAGATGGTATGCACCACTCACCTGAGTTTTTGTCAGGCAGTCGGTTTATCCTCCATACAATAGAATTAAAGGCATGCTCATATTTGGCAGTTCCCAAAGTTACTCTCATTACTGGCTCAGAACCAGTCAGGCTGGTTGATCCAAAAGTGGCCCCCTTGTTCACCTTGGCTTTCAAAGATTTTTCCCCCAGGACACTCTCCCTGCGGAAGTTCTTCACCCACTCATTTGGCACCGGGTAGCGGATCATCACATTTTCACAAGGGACCTGAGTTAAAGGGTCACGGTTGGAAGAGAACCCAGTGGACATCATCAGCCAGCTCTGCACCTCCACCTCAGCACCATTGATGCTGGCAGCTGTCCTCAGAGTAAAAGGCAATGTTTTCTCAGCAAAGACAGTTCTGAATCGCATCAGTTCAAACCGGCAGGCATCCAAGGGGTTGAACAGGATAATACGTGAGTTATTAAACATATCCTCATCCACACATGAATGGAACCGACAGCTGTATAATTTAATCCACTTAGTGGTAGTAGTGGGCATAATATCCTGCCTTGCAACTATTTCATTCCCTTTGATCAGGATATCATTAAGACCCAGTCTGCATTCTGCCAGGCCGGAAAGGAAGCTGAGAACATAGATATGGGTCAGCACACTGTGTTGTAGAATCACACTGTCTCCTTTGGCCAAGATGCCATGGAACTCATCCCTGACATCAATCGTGATTTCTTCTTCTTGATAGTTTAGTCCCACTGTGCTCAGATCTGTTGATGAGGCTGGCAAGTTCATCAGTGTGTCTTGCACAGCACTGATGAAGCTAAGGAAGTCTTCATAATCAGTTGTCCCAAGCTTGATAATTTGCTCTCTCTCTGCTGTGTGAGCAATGGCTGGCTTAGGCTGGTATTTCTTCTTCTCCTTGTAGGTTGTGCGGTCCAACCGCACACTGTGTATCCTTCCATTCTCATCATAGTTCTGGAGTTTGCGCTCTGAAATTTCATGATTGATTTCAAGTTTGAATTCCCGGAAAGGTTTCTCCAATCCTCTCTCATAAAAAAGCTGTATACATCCACTGTCAGTCAGCTTGACATATATTGGTCCCCAGTGCCTGGATGACATAATATTCTTCTTCTCTGGGATCCTGAGCATCATTGGCCATCCATCCTTTGGCTGAGCTGGTGCCAGGTTAAATAAGGCTGCATCCAGATCATATGGCACCATGGGGTCATCATCAGGCAAGGCAGGACTGCTCACATGATCTGGGTCTCCAATCTGGAGTTGCTTGAGCTGTTCTACAGCATCTGTGTGGGTTACACTTTTGTTTGCCTCATGAAAACTGATAGTATCAGGCTCTTGATGGAGAATAGTAAGAGATTCTCTTTGGCTTTTGCCTGGAACACTGGAGACAGAAGAGCTTTTGGAACGCCTGTCTCGTTCCTCAAAGAATGAGCTGAATGGATTGATGGGTGAGGGTTGGACATCTCGCAGAGATTCATCCAGGAAAGGATTAGTAGCACTCCACGGTGGTGTTTCAACAGAAGGCAACTTGGTTAAGGAGGAGAGATCTAGTTTTTGAATTTTGGAGAGGTCCCCCAATGTGCTTTTAGGACGTTCTCTTTTCTTAAAGGATGTAGTGAGGTTAAAGTTGACATCTGGAGCCTGTGTTTCTGCAGGTGGGGTGTCTGTTTTCAGGGGAGAAAGGTTCTGCGGTGAAAAACTGACTTCATTGTCATCGAAAGTCACCCAGCTGGGAAACCGAACTGTGGTTGGGGTAGATGAATGCCCATTCAAGGAGGTGTTGTTCAGCTGCCAGTTGACAGCCTCCATATCTATCTCTTCATCTTCCTGGAGGGACGATGAATTGTCTTTAAAAAAAGAGGGGAGGGGAGGAAATTTCAGCTACATATTCTGAAGTTATCTAGTTCTCTCTGTGAAAAGAAAACCACAGTCTACACAATAGTTCGTGTGCTCAAGGAAGGCCTATTCATATGCAGGGTAAGAAAGATAATCAAAGGACTTAGCTAAAATGCTGAAGAATCTGGCAAGAATTAATGAAGAAATAAGACAGTTTAACACAGAAGAGGAATGCAGGAAGGAATACAAAAGGAATGATAGCCGTGACTGTATTGCTCTCATTCCAACATAATGACCTAAAAAAGAAACTCAGCCCACATGTTGTCGTGATTTTTTTAAAACTTCCGTCTCTAAACTTTCAGGCTGAATTTCTTCTTTCCAGTTATCTGCTGTCATTTGCCTGGCTTTTTCCTTGTCACTTTTGTTCTCATTTTTCCCTTTGTCACCATACCCTTTGCTCTAGAGAAGAATCTAGTAGGGAGAGGGAATGAACATTGAGGAAGAAGCACTTCTCCACTCCATCCCCACATATTTGTGTGCGCTGCTTTCACAAAAGCATTTGTGAAGCAAATTTTAGCACAGAAGCACATGGTCATATGGTGAAGGCACCATAAAAGATGCCTAGGTAGTATTTTTGCCCAGGATGTGTTCACCAAAGAGACTCTTTGTGGGAAAAGAGTCACAACTAAGTAGGAAAGAGTCTGCCAGTCCTTGAATGTCTTTGAAAAATCTCTCAGAGAACCTGTGATCTAGAGATGTAAGTTAGGATAAGGAAAAACATATTTTCTACTTCTTTTGTGGAAGTTGTCCTTATCCTCTGTCATGGCACCTTTGACCACTATTTTCATAGCCCCAGACCCTGCCAAGACACTTCTCAGAAGCCCACATCATACTGTGCTATTTCGATCCCAGCTCCTTCTGGAGGAGATAGCTGCAGTGGTAATAAGGTGTTCTCCAAAATGAACATAAATTCTCAGAGATCAGAAATTAAAGGGTTTTCTTCCAATTTTTCTTCCCACTGGGCTAATGAATCAGAATGCTCCTCAAAATGAGCAGCCAGCATGGACTTATACTCTGTGGCTGCACCACAGGTTGGCTCTATGTATGATACAGCAGTGATAGAATTTGTGCCTTTTGCTTCTGATAGATATACAGATCCCATGTTTTACACAAGTCACTGCTCCTTAAGTACGAGCAGAAAAGTGAGTGTAAACTGTAGCACTTCAGTATGAGTGTACACCTGCTATTTGAGCATATTTTGCAACATTAACAACAACAAACTATTTAAGTCATTATTTAAATTGCCACCAGTTCCCAAAACAGATGAGCTTGATTTCCATTCCACCTCAACCATAACAGCAAATTTGAATTTTTATACCAGTTACCATTTAGAATATGAAATAGGGAATATTCATGTCAGCCAAGTCCTGCCATTAGCACCTTACGTCTCGTCCAGTTTAATTTTCTGGGCCTTTCATCCCAGTTGTGTGGAAGTTCACCCAACCTTACTATCTAAGGGTAAAACACATCATGCAAGTTCTAGGAGTTGTAAGAATTATGGATGAAGCAGAATGATACAGATTTGTTTTTCAAGCACAATTAACAAAGCAATAGCAAGAACAGATACCTTCTACAGACTATTCATACATTTCAAAATATATTTGAAATGAAGGGGCACTATCTCAATTTCCCACATTTTCTTCCCTACCCTGCTATTTCACTTCCAGCTTTGCATGATGCCTCTCTGTTGTCTCTGCTGCTGGTTGCACCACTGAGTACAGTGTTGGGTCCTTCACCTGTTCAATTTTGGCACAAGATTATAAATAGATTTGTGTGGGGAAAAACAACAACAAGCCAAGTGATTCTCATCCACGACCAAACCCTACATGAGAGAGTAATAAAAAACCCACCAAGAATAATCTGATCCTCAGGTCCACACCAATACTTTCTATGTTGTCTCATGCCTTTCCAGTACTTTGATCAGCAAGCATGTAATCCTTTGAAGCAAAGCAAAGGCAATTAAAGGAATCAGAGATTCATATAATGGTTTAGGTTGGAAGGGACGTTTAAAGGTCATCTAGTTCAGCCTCTCTGTATTGAGAAGGGACAACTAGATCAACAGGCTCAACAGGCTTAGAGCCCCATCACCTTACCTTGAATACTTCCAGGGATGGGGGCTTCTACCACTTCTCTGGACAACCTGTTTCAGTGTTTCACCACCCTCATTGTAAAAAACTTCTTCCTTCTACCTAGTCTAAATCTACCCTCTTTTAGTTTAAAACCATTGCCCCTTGTCCTGTTGCAACAGGCCCTACTAAAAAGTCTGTTCCCATCTTTCTTATAAGTCCCCTTCTAACTACTGAAAAGCTGCAATAAGGTCTCCCTGGAGCCTTCTCCAGGCTGTACAACCCCAACTCTCTCAGCCTTTCTTCACAGGAGAGGTGTTCCAGGAAAGCTGTTACCACAAAAGATGCATAAGAGTCTCTGTTTTTATGGTATTTCTGGGAAAACATTCCCCATTTATTTTAGGACTTCTAGAATTCCTATGTTTATAAGATCAGGCATTCTTAATCATGGACCACCTCTTCTCTGCCTGCCATTATAATTTTCCTCTTTTCTGTATCTTACCCTTTTGAATTGCAGAAACTAAATGTGATTCTGTAAATAAAGTATTAACACTTCTGATGAGTTTGAGAGGCAGATGAGAAGACCTCTTTGAGAGTCTATGTGAAAACCACACAGAAATAATCTGAAAAATTTCTTTCTAAACTGAACAAGTTTTATAAAATTGTTTCTTTGATCCAGATGCCCAGAAATACATCAGAAGCAATAAGAGAAGATGGTTCCATATATGTAATTATTTGTGTAATTTTATTTTCTGGAATAAATTAATAAACTCTTATTTGATTTGATATGTGGAAGTGTCATATCTGAGAATTGAAATAATCTTTTCCAAACTAAAAATTCTGCTGCTGCCAAAGAACCATACGGTTGGGTTTATAATTATTTGAAGAATACAGGAGTGGTTCTAGAAAAGACAGTTTTTTAGCTTTGCCTGTAAGAGGGTGTCTAATAGCAGGGAGGATAAAAATAACAATATGCTAATGCAGAAAATCATCCAAAGCGAGTTCCTTACATGATGAAAGTTCCTTATAAGAGTAAATAGTGTGTATATGCCAAGAGAAATACTGAAACCTCTGCTGTAAAGGCAAATAAAACATAGTGAAAAAACTTGACATTGCTAGAGAATGGCTTAGACAATTCAGTTTTTTTCCCTTCTTCTGATGAGTTTCTGAACACCGGTGATAAAGTGTAAAATGTGAACGTCATTCACTCTGGCAGCACCCCAGTAGGTCTGTGAGAGGACACTTAAGAAAGCAGTTCCCTAGATGAACTTCTTTCATAATGGTTTTCAAAGTTCCTTCCTACAAAATAAATCAAGATGATAGCTTGCTGATGGGGTGTGGATGGTCTTCAATCCAGAGTGACTCCTGACTGAGAAGACTAGATCTGCATAAAAAAAGGAAGAAGTGATCAAAACAAAGCACTTGTTTTTTCCTTCTTGACCCACTGACTTCCTAAGCAAATTACTTTGATAGGTGTTTAGTTTGCAAAATAAAAATATCTTTTAATTGTCTGACCTTGCCAGATTCCAGCCTGACAGGTTGCTCCAGTCAACAGACAGGAGCAGATTTATCAAGGAGTTGAAGGAGACAGTAGCTCTGTCTCCTTTTGCAGTGACACCAACAACATGTGAGCTGTGGAGCAAGCAGCCTCAGGCTGCCCACACAACTATGCATCTCTTCAGTCATTTCCTCATGTAAGTGGTGCTTGAAAACAGCACTGGCTATACCTTACTACATATATGTCAGAACATCAATACCAAGCCATTACACAATTTTGAACAATAAAATGCCAACCTGCATTGTAAGTTTGTTTGTTTTTCTTGTCCATAGGCCTCTTAATATTTTGTTGGTTTTGCAAGTTTTCAGTAGCAAAATTTTTAATAATTTCAGTATGATGAACAGAAAAACAGCACTGTTTTAATGGATGTAGAACATCTCACTGTGATCAGCCTCTTGTAACTCACGATGTGGAAAGAAAGCTTTATTTCTCTTTATTCTATCATTTTTTCATTTTTCTATTTAAACTATTTTGGTCAAAACTGGAAGGTAGCATCATGTTACTTACACCTGGGAGAAAGGCAGACATCCAGCTGCTAAAGGAGTGATATTGCAAACTGTTCGTGACCAAAACAGTGCCACAGAAGTAGGAAGATCTGAGAGTATTACACACTTTTCAAAAAGAAAGGCATTTAACAAATCAATTTAAGAAATTGATCTGAGCAAAAGCCTGGATTTCCAAATTTCTGAGTATTCATCTATTTCTCCTCTTGAAAGAAATGAGCTCAGAGCTTCATGGTGTGACTGCTTCTGTTACCTGAATATATTAATTTACATTTAATTTAGACAGCTCTACTTCACACTTTAGTTTGTAATACAGGCATACTCTTAACATGGTCATGTCTTCCAATGGCGTACTCACTTCCTTGATGTAGCCAACACCAGTCCCTCAGACAAAATAAGCATTGCTGTTTTCTTTTGGCACAGCTGGATCTATTCTAATATTTCTGGGGAAGTAATCTACATGAAGTCCACCAGACACTGATACAAGAGTAGTACTTCAGACTCGGCCCTTGAAGATCAGCCATGTCAAAAGGATGTCAGTTACAAAACCTATAGTGTATCTGTAAAGAAAGACAGAAAAGCAGAAAGCACAGATAAAATCTGGGAGAAAATATAGACTAGGTTTTTGTGAAGTTCTCCATGACAAAGCTTATACTGTAGCATACTTTCTGTGACATCGAAATGTGTTCATTTCTTTGCATTTCTTTTCCATATTCAAGTCACAACAACTTTGTCCACACACTTTTTTTTGTTGATGTCCTGTCGTGTTTCTGATCCTCCCAAGACAGATTGCTTAATCTAAAGATATTTAAAGGGAGTGGGCTATCACTCTGAAGTGATATAACTGAACTCTTATTTCCAGCCTTGCCACTGACCTGCTATGTGGCTCTAGGGAAGTGCTTCATCATTATCACATCACATAGCAGCTTCTGGTTCTCTTCCCACTTCTTGTACTTTTTGACCCTAAGACTGTTAAATGTGGAACAGTGATTATTTCTCCATACTAGAATATCCATTGTCCTGATTTGAGTGAGAATAGAGACGGTTCTGTTCAGTGATTTTACTTTTCAGCTCAGTTAAGAGTTACTACCAAGGACTGGTGTGCAGACCAAGGCCACTGCTGGATCTTGTGTACCACACTGAGGGGTGCAGAAAGTGAAAGGCTGCACCTGCAGGGAGGAGCAGGCAGGACAGATGACCCCAAACTGACCAGCAAGGGATTCCATCCCATAGTCTTCATATTCGGTATAAAGCTGAGGTATCATGGGGGGTTTCTCTTTGCCTTCTTGCCCTGCTTTGCCAGCCGTGCTTGGCTTGGCTTGGGTCCTCTTCCATTTCTTCCTCAGATGGCATCCAAGGAGGACTCTGTCCATTCTGCCTTTGATCCCAATCGGTGTGTTCCTGAATCTGGTACCAGCATCCAGCTCCTGAACACAGCTCCTGTCTGCTGCGGAGCCCAGTCTGGACCCCCGAGT
>JAAGNO010023477.1:65938-109211 GCA_033439905.1 Ceryle rudis | reverse complement strand
TCTTTAAGATGTGAATTGAATCTCATCCCTAAAATTAATTTTATAAATATATAAATAATATTATTTTTAAGCCAAGGACTATCTTAGGAACTGAGCATTATTTGCTTAGGTAATCCTGTACACGAGTGTTGTATGGAAAAATTTTCAAGTGCGGAACCCATTAAGTAATTTATTCACTCACTTTATTAGTTGAGTAGGATTTAACCCGAGTGGACAGCCATAATATTTGAGACTGCAATTGTATTCCAAAAAACCTGTTTCCACAGTTCAGTGCTAATTTCAAGATACTAGTTTCTTTGCTTTGCTGTATCCTGCTTGTATAACCTTCTGTAAATCATTTGATCGCTTGACACCTTCCACTGTCTGTTATACATCCTTTGTTGTCCAACAGGAGTTTTGGAGTGTAACGATGCCAAAGATAACTGGTTATTCATTTGCTTTAGTAATAGAAGCTGTGTATGTAACGAAGATCGATTACTTCTTTCTATTCCAGTAATTATTTTGAATAGCTTTCATAGATTAGCTTCCCAAACTAAGCATGTGATAGATTACATCATACTTCTGTAGCTGGAAAGATATTTCAGTTTTGGGTTCTTGCGACCCAGAACAGCAGCTGTCTGACAGTTTGAGGATGGAGTGCCTCAAGATTTCCTTTCAGTGCAAGTGTGATTGTGGCATAATATTTGTTTGCAATAGATTAATCAACACAACAAAGCTTGAATCAAATGCTGAGAAAAGGTGATATGTGAGCACATTGAAGGAACTGAATAATTCAGTGTGCCCAAAAGCCTAGGAAATAGTGGATACCTATTTTAACAATAATGATGGTTTTATTTCACCCCAGAAAATATAAGAAAAGGATGGCATTCAAGCAAATCTTGTAGTTATCTTTTATTATTACTTCTTGTAAGAGTGACTTAAATTGATCATTAAAAGTTATCATCTTTTAATTATTTTAAGTGTAAAGAAGAAATTGCTGCAAGTATCAGAAATAATCTCTCAAGTATTTTATTAGCACACTGCAAATTTGTAACAATACAACGCAGATTTTTATTTCTGAAGAATGCAACTTGTCGAGTGATTTACAGCGCTAACATCACTGAGCTCAGCAAATGCATTAGGTGCTGCAACGTCCTTTTGAGAAACAAATAGCTCTTTATATTATCAAATAGTTACGAAGCTTGCCATCATAAACCAATCTAGCTGTTAGCTAATCAGAACCATTCTTCCATGGATAATATTTTCAGATAATATTTCAGTAAATTGCGTGTTTTATTGCTTTTGTAACACAGTAACCATCCCTTCCTCTGATTCAGAAACATGAACAAGTCCCCTAAGAATATGCAAATCTTTAAAGTGAAAAGATACTGCCCTCTTCCACTATGTAAATTAATTTAAAAATTCAATTTCATTGTTAATGAATTGACTAAAAAGGGAAACTCTTAAATTAGGGAAAAAAAAAAAAAAAAAATACGATCAAGGTCAAAATTAGTACTCAAAGCTGTATGCAGTCCTAAAGAGTTAAGACTTGCACTGGCACTTCTGCTGTTGCTGGTTTCCCTGTTGTTTCTGCAGTCTTCTCCAGTGGCTTACAGTGGCTTTCACTTTTTTCAGCTTCTAGAAAGCTTAACGCACACAGCAGATGGTCAAGTGAAGGACAGAGAGATGCAAGTGTACTACATAATTTAGCCCATTTTCTTTCTTATGGAAAAAGTAACGACTAAAAGGGACTTGGTAATTGTGGGACATCATCCTACCCACTGACAAAAGCAACCAGTTTTACCTAGATGGACGGGTTGCTCTGCTTAACCTGGGAAAGGAATGTGAAAGTTATGTGTTCAATAAACAGCCATGGTTAAATGTCTTCCTGCCAGGCTCTTACAGTGTCTTCAAAAAATTAATGGTGCTTCTGTGTTTATTCTGAAAGTTATTAAATAATAATTCTAAATTATTAGTGCAGTTGTGTCCATATTAAAAAGAAGTAATTTTATTGAGATTTGATAAGAAAATCAGCTTTATTCAAGCTTTGTGAATAATTGCCCCAAGTGATTTATCTCACTTCAGTAGTACAGTAGCACACATCTGCAATGTGTATTCTCATTATTAAAGACTCTTAGTACAAATATTTAAATATCTAATAATTGGAGACTTGACATTTATTAGAATGTAGGTTTGGGGAGGGCTTAATAATGCTTTTAATATAACTTGATAGCATTAAAAAAAAAAGCATTAATTCCATTATTGTAATGCCTTAAAGGAAAATTACAGAGAGATGCAACTTGTTCTTTCACCTTCTGAGTCTGAACTAAACTGTTCATTTAAAGGTTAGCATTTGCTCAAGTATTTGGAATGAAAAAAGGTATGGAATCTTAATATATTTACTTCCCTCACCAGTGCGGGAAAAGGAAATGTATATCTTCGTTTAGGTAGTAGTAATTTTGTAAGTATTCAGGATCTGTATTTAGAAAATAGAGTAATAGGTAGAAGAGCAAACAGAGGTTTGGTTGGGTTGTGGTTGGTGTGTGTGTTTTTCTGTGTGTTGTGGGTTTTTGGTTTTGTGGGGTTTTTTGGTTTTTTTTGTTAGTTTGTTTTTTGTTTGGTTTTTGGGGTTGTTTGGTTTGGTTGGTTGGTTGGTTTGGGGTTTTTTTTGTTGTTTTTTAATCTGGAAAAACTCGTAGCAGATTTGTAGACGCTGATGTTCAGGCTTGTTCTTCTGTTTTTCTGCCCCCAGATAGAGAGGACAGCGGGCTGGTACAGGGTCCCAAAAGAATCTATGGATTGAGCTTTATGATATTTGCACAGCCTATGGAAAGCAAGAGTAGTAAGGCTAGGAGTTAAATTCAAGAGCACAAACTGTCTTTCTTTACTGCAGTCAACACCTGGTGATTGGCCTACAGATGTCATGGTTTTGGCAAAATAATGATTAGTTTTCTTTCAGAGAAGGAACAATTGATAATTTTACTAAACAAGTTTACTGAGATAGTTTATGTTTAAAAATACTGCTTTGGGACTTAGGAATTTTGTACAGGCTCCAGAACTGGAGGCTTTTAGGTCCTCTCTAAATACCAGTATTGAATCATTTTTGAGTGAGATGGTTCAAGGCTTCCCCATGGTGAAGGCAAGGCATCTGTTTTGCGGGATCACAGAAATGAGTTGCACAAAAGCTTGAGCAGAATCAGTGAGAGTTTGGGTGTCTTAAGTGAAACTCTGGGAAGGGTGATTGGTATTTGAGGCAGGGAGTCCTGGAGGGTTTTGAGATATGAATTCTTGAGTTGTAAGCTTTTGCGTGACCTCTTCTTCAGTGAGAGTATCAGGAGTTTCAGAAAACAGAACAAAGAAAAGATGACAGCCGTGTCTCACTGCTGCCTGTGTTGCTTATGCTTGAACCAACCCTGACTATTACTTCTTAGAGACTTTTGCTTGGTTACCTGAGGTACTGTGGCAGTTACTTTCTTTCCAGTGGTCACATATCTTTGCAGTTGAATGACTCACAGCTGCTCATAGGCTAGTCCCAAACTGGAACCAGATAAAACCCCATCAGGGCTATTCGAGCGACTTTTTCCCATTTAACTTTAAAGCTGGAGTTCCTTAGCCTGCTGCTCTTCAGAAGAGTACATATTGACAAATGACACTCTTTTAATACTTTCTGACAATAACAGTGCTTTTTGCCAATTTCTGCTGCCAATAATAATGACTGTCTGTTAAAGCAAACAACTAATGAGTGTCTCCAAATGACCTTTTAGCAGCTACTGTCAACATTAACTACTCTACAGCATTTTCACCTTCCCATGGAATTGCCATGTTTAATTTTGAGTGTATAAAGGTAACTGACATAGCTGACAACGGTATATATGGTAGTTTGAATGACATTGCTTCTGCAACAGCTGGTCTAGTGCTGTTTCTGTTTGGTAGGGGAGAAAAAGAAAAAGCTTTTGGCCGAGTGACAGACTTCTTGTAGGGCCAGTTAACCCTTTGTAGAACACAACTCTTTCTAACATAACTGTTGCTTCTTTATCATGTTAGCTTTTTGGCCTGTGTACATTGTGACCACACTTTATTCCCAAGAAGCTCTCTGTAGCTTCCAGTTGAAGCTGAAAATGTGGTGCAAACATTTGACGGTAAAAAATAAGCTCCCTTGGATTTGACAGAAAACAAAGGTCTCATCCATCCTATTGTTTAGAGATCCTGCTCTCTTGAGGCTGAAGTCAGAAGTGCATGCTTCTTACTATACATCTGTAATTAAAACTTTATGTATGTGGAAGAAGTGTCGTCTGATTATTAATGACCAAATGAACTGCAGGCAATGGGAGTGTTGCAAAATACGGTGCTCTATGTGAAAATACAGCAGTGAGAATTAGAAAATATATTTAATTGCTGAAGTATAAGTACTTGCATATAAATAATTCTCATTAACACGTTTTTAAGTATTTTAATTATCAACAAGTGTTTCTTGTTAAATATTTCAAACTGTGGGGTCTTTTTGCAGTAATGATATATAACTTTAAATATTGGATTACTCAAGTTGAAATATATCCTCTATTATTAATTATCTTCTATTATTAATATATAACCTTTATTTAGTTTCAGCAGGCAAATAGGGATAACCTCTTTCAAAAGAAAACTTAGACACAAGGAAATACTAGGACTCTGTCTACAAATGAAACATCATAGGAACAGGCTAGTTAAAAATGACACCAAAATCTGTACTTATTTAAAGACCAGAATTTTACCCAAATATTGCTTATTAGCAATAAGGAAGTTAACTGGAAAGGTCTGTAGTCTTGAATTCAGAGGTCTATAAGCTTGAATTTCATTTTACATGACTGTACAGAACAGAGGTGGCGTGAGTGCTGAAAGTTGGAGTGGAATGTGGAAAAGCCTTTTCTGTGTTTGCATATTGTAGCATGGACTGAACATCAGCTCTTGAAAGGGTTCTTTGTTGGTTTTTTTTTCCCACAAAGTCAAGAATTTGTTATTCTTTTCAGCAGGGAAAGGAAAATGTATCAGTGCCAGTGGTTGAAGACAATTGAGTGTACAGTGACAGAACAAGGACTCGGGGAGCACTGGTTTCCCACCAGCACGCTGGACACAGGTTAGCATCCCGGCTTTTTATGCTGCTAATTTCATAACTTGCCTGCACTGGATGATATTCACTAATTCCCCAATATGTAATAGAACTAGGCTGTTTTCCTGTGTAGGATATAGTACAATATAATTGAATTCTTAAAGTACAGCTTGTCTTGTGGAAATTGTTCCAAAACTTTTGCTGTAGTAATGTAAGGCACCCATTTGACATGGAAATCTCGTTCCCAAACACCAAAGTTTGACAGCATTTTAAGCAATTGAAATCCAGTATTTTTAATGGTTAATTTTAGGTTGGTCTTACCAATAAATATTAAAGAACTTCTCTTCTCCCCAGTCTCTAAATAGGAAACTGGAAACTTTTGATATGATTTCTCTCTGCAACATAAAAAGAAAATTCTGGAATAAAATGACTTTTAGGGTTGTTGTGCACAACATAAGAAATCATACTGTAAATTAATTATGCTCTGCAGACCACATTATTATGAGGCTGAGATAAGCTTTGACCTTTGATGCATTCATTTGCATAATACACTGTAGAATACCAAGCCATCGTGTATTTCTCATCATCAACATGTGGTTCTACTGATAATGAAATGTGCTTTCTTGAAATAATTTGTGTGAGTTTTAATTGTAGACATGTTCTTGACATTATATATTAGACTGAGTACAATCTCTCTCTTAATACCCATTGGCTTTTGACACTTTTTGACAATTAAGAGTAGAATTGGAAATTGAGAGCTCTAGATGTTGATCATAAAATGCCCATTGTGTTAAACAATGTGTCACACATTTGTTTGGGTTTTCTTTTTCTCTTAAAAGAGGCCAAAATGAGTTAATTGTTAAAAGTAATGCCTGCCAGACCCCTCTAGAAACTGAATGTTGACCTTTTTGACTGGTTATGCAGAATTTTGAAATCGGAGTTTTAATTTTCTAAAGATCAGGAAATTAAAAATGGTGACTAGTGTCTATGGGGTTTCTTAGTCTCAGAAATACTACTTTAGATAGTACTTTTCTTTCTTTGCCTCGGTATTTAAGTACCTAGTTATTCAAATGCTTAAATAGAGGAATTCCCGTAGAGTAAAAGGTTAACATGAATTTTCAATGTAAAGCTCTGTTTCTTCTCCAAATCCAAAGAAAGGCCCAGTTATACTTGCAGGATGTAACCTACTTCTTTTCTACATGTCGTCTACCTTAACAGAGGTGAGGTGCATGATGAAATTTTTATAGAGTATGTGCAGACAGAATGAAAACAGTTAAGAAATACTGCTTATTAGTGGGATAATTTAAATACAAAAAGTGAAGTGGTATGCTAGACTGGCTTCTTCTCAAATTACTGCAATGGACAGATGGGTTTTCATTATCTGTTGTAGAGAAATACAAGGCTTGCAACAGTATGTTTTGTACTGATGCTTATTCATCTGTGAGGGAGTAATTTTCAGGCTGCTTGTCCAGAAAACATTCTCAATCTTCCTTTGCATCTGCAGAACATCTGCTTAAACTAGGATTGTCAATGACAATATTTTATTGCTTGTAAGCTACAGGCTGTCTTTATGTCTTCCCAAAGCTAAAGAAATGAGTATAAAATA
Source organism: Ceryle rudis (assembly GCA_033439905.1). Lineage (NCBI taxonomy): Eukaryota > Metazoa > Chordata > Aves > Coraciiformes > Cerylidae > Ceryle > Ceryle rudis. The sequence goes on along the minus strand of JAAGNO010023477.1, from coordinate 102,540 downwards.
GGATTTCAGGGCTGGGATCCAGCGTTCACTGTCTAGATGCATTCTTCACTTCGTATGCAGTTTAAAATCTTACTCAATACCCATTCTACTCCTGGTAACATATGGTCTCAACAATTAGCACAGAAAAAAACAAGTTCTCTTTGCAACAGTTTACAAATGGTGGGAAAAAGATGCATTTAGTTTAGACATTTATGTAACCAATATGTTTGATGGCAAGAAAAATTGTAAACAATAAAAGGCCACATTATAAACATCTTAGTAGGATGCAAGCCTCAGTTAATTACTCTAAAGACAGAGGAAGAGGATTTCACAGCTAGACTTAAAATTTTCAAAGATATATAAATTACACTCTCTATTTTAAAGCCTTAGTATTGAAGTTGCAGTAAATAACAAGGTACAGTTTTCAGCTCTTTCAGGTACTCAGTATTTCATTAATTCTTTACCAATAATATTACTGTTTTGGTCCAATTATCCCACCCATTGTTGTTGACTTCTGTTCTGGCTGATGTATTCTGATGCATTTTGGAGATAGAAGCCAATGTAATAAGTTTTGAGAGCACATATGAAATGGTACCTGAGCGTTGTCTGTAACATAATAGGTTTCAATGAACTAAGAGTACTAGCTCATTTTTATGGGCTTTCTTTTTGTCTCATGACTCTTGAGTCTGTTGCTTCTAGAGATGGGAATCCTAGCCATCAATATTTGAGGCAGTGGCAATGGCCCAATTTAACACCAAAGTTTTACAATAATTGTAGAGAGCAGTTTGAGAAAGATATCCACTGGTGAAGCCAATGTTTAGAGTATTTAGATGGGTTGTAGAAAACTTCGGGTAAGTCTCTCAGAATTAAGACACGGGTGTTTCCTGTATGAGGTTACCAGTCATTTTTAACTTTGGTTATTTCATCCTGTCATTTCTACCGTGAGAGATACTGAAGATTATTAGAAATGCTGTGAACTGTATCATGCTGTGATGTGAATACAGTTTGTCCGTATATTTGAACTTCCCTGTGTTCATGGGCCATCCAGGTTGTGAAATACTCTTCATTAATGTAGTTGTGTGTGTGTGTGTGGCCAGTTCTGTTATCTACACTGAAATGTTTCCTCCTATGTTCTACACGAGTAAACGCTACTGACTTTAAAACAACACTTCCAAGATGTTCTCTTATTTATTTCTCCCTATAAACTTGACACACTTGTCTTTTGTTCTTTTTTCTCCTTTCAAAATATAGGCTAAGTATAAATTTATTTCCTAATGTGCTTTACTAAGACATATCTCATTGCACTGTTTACCTTTGACGCTCCTTATTTTGCATAAGTTTTGGCATTCAGGTCTAATGTGAGGACGTGAATTAACAGGTATTGGTTGCAGTTTGCGAAGCTCTTTCTGATTGAATGATTCTGATTTGAATTCCCTGATGTGTTTTTCACTGTGTTACCCAGAGATGAAGAAGCAGAGAAGTACTAAAATAGCTGCTTTAGTCAGTGCTTCTTTCAGGTGACTAGTGCACTTGAGCTTGTACATGCCAAGTGCAAGGCCACAAACAAAAAGGAGTGTTTCTGCGTTTGTATTTGGAGTTGACATTCTGAAAAAAGCCCTGAATACACTTTCAGAGATACTTTGTTTTGTTTTCTCTGACCTTGATCCCCTTAAAAAGAATCTAGTTCAAGAATGTATTTATTCGATTCCTTTTCAAAGAAAAATTCCAGTTTTCACCAGTGGTACTTTGTAAGTGCATAAACAGAGATTTCTGACAAGGCTTGGTGCTGTGACAGCTGGTGAGAGCTTCTTGAACCTACTTCTTGTCAGGCCCAGTATTGTTCTGTGGTTAGAGAGGTGACTTTTCACTTAGTAGTGGTAAAAAGGATGACTTCCCTTTTTCAGTTACAGGCATTGTGTACATTTCAGAAACTGATGCACAGTTATTATCTTTACTTTTAAAAATCCCAGAAGGGTTCATTGCCTTCATTCCAGGATCATCATACAGATGGATTTATTGAATGTCAAGAACAGTACTAGTACAGTTGGATAAATTGACAGGAATTTATATTGCACTTCATTTTTTTACATGTATTTATTTAGATGTGACATTTACCTCTGAGGTAAGGTTAAAGATACTGTGAAGAAAAAGGGAAAAGAAACCAACCCTTCGCTGGAGTCTTCTCTACTTTCCACTTTCTAAATTTGTAGAAATCCTGCCTAAAATGAGCAGGAAAAATAATGGGAAATCATGAGAACAAGAGAATCACCCAATCTGCTGACAGTTGAGGATTCGTAACTTTGGATACTACTTTCAAAATTGTAAATGATAACTGTAGATGATTATGTAAGCTAGATCAGATTAGGGATTTTTAATTTTGAGAAGGCTTGACCTAATTCCACCTTCGCACTGTGTGTTTCAATGTATGTTGAGAAAAAACAGTCACTATTCTGATCTGAGCTTTTCTAACTATTTTGGTTCAACATGGACTTGTAATTTTTCTGTGAACTTCTTCTCCTGTGGCAAGGGTTTAATTATTTACATTTTCCCTCTACGAAGAACATGGCCTTCCACATCTCAGTTTGATCAAGGATCAGCTTGTAAGCATGTGGAATGAAACCATTCAACCATGCACACTTTATATCTTAGCACAAAGCAACCTTTTTCTAGGGAATATTTTTAAAATTTTCAAACAGAAGAAAGAAACAACAGCACAAAGTAGATGAATGAATGAATGAATGAGTGTTCTACTTCATTACTTTATTACTTCTCTGAAAACAAGCAGGTTTTTTTCTCACAGGATAGAGTTTTAGAAAAGAGGGTCTTTTTACACACAAAATAATACTGATTTATAATAGTTGAAATAATTTAATGTGTTCTGCTTAGTATGTACCTCTGGTTTCATTAATCATTCCAAAAACAAGTGTTAAAAAGGATAGAAATGAACATTTCATGCTATTTGAAAAAAATGCACCATGATTATAGTATTTTGCTTGTTCACCTAATTGCAGTATGACCAGAGATGTAGATTTTCAGCATTTAATCAGTATTTTCTTAGAGGAAATTTCACTGATATGCTATTTGAGCATATATACCTTTTTTTGTTTGTTTATAGTCATCAGTATGTAAATATTTTCTGGTCTTAATTGCAATATTAGTGGGACAATGACCAAGTTAAGTTAGGGTTATCGGTAAAGTGAATACGCTACGTAATACTGTACCAACCAGTTTGTAAAGCCTTCCAAAATCTATGGTTTTCTTGAATCATCTTGAGTCAGCCGTGCTCTAGGGACAAGCTTGTCAGCTACATGTCACTGAAGTGTTTCCTAAACACTTTAGCTGCCACTTCTTTACACAGACCAGAAATTGACTGGTACAGGTTAATGGCACAGAAGCAAAATGTGCTAAAATCACCCCATGTTATCCCAGATTTTAGCATAACTCTATTTAAACTTGAAGGAGCAACTTGACATCCATCCTTACTGCACTTCTAGCTATCCCCTCCGGCCTTCCTACTGACTAGTAGTAGCTTGGATCTGATTCATACCAACACCATTTGCAACTGGATTTGCAGTGTTAGCAGTAGAATTTTGATGCTAATTTGTGCAGTCTGTAGTAGTTACGCTAGCATTTTGTCATCTGTTCCAAAAAATCATGAACAAAGAAACCTGAGGAGCAGAAATGATACCGCAGCTAACAGTTGTATTTTGATCCTTGTTTCTAAGTGCCTATTATTCTTTCTTGTACTTTTGCATTAAGGGTTACATTCTGTACACAGAAGCACACAAAGCATTTTGAGCAGTATAAATGCTACATAAGCGAATATGCACCTGTATTTCTACAAAGATAAAGTTTTATAGCCTCAAATCGGCATCTGTTTCTAAAATTGTGATTTAATGTTACTTTTGTTACTGTCCACGCCTGTAGCTCAGCAGTGCATTCTGTAGGAGGCTAGCAGACTGGAATTCCAGTAGCCAGAAGGATGAACTGACTGCTTTCATTTGTTGTTTAAGGGGAGGGGAAAAAAAAAATAAAAAAAATCTGGAGGAATGGCAACTTTTTGTAAAATGAAAATTTAGCTTTTATTCTCTGATCAGAGGCAGTATCAAGTACTTTATTCCTTCTGTTGGATGTGTGAAAGTTCCTCAGAAAGCTATTTCTATCTATGGATTACAGCTTGAGGAGATGAAAATTGAAGTTGCCATATGTGATTTTATATTGCTTTAAATGTTGTGATCCTCAGGAAAGTATGTTGCAGAACTCATCATAAGCTGAATGTTAGAGAGACTTCCTAAATGAAGGTGGTAGTTACCCAGCAATTTCCCTCTTTGTTAATTGGAATAAACAGCTCATCAAGCCAACCTGAAATGTTAAGGTAATGACATTGCTCCGTCTGGATGTTTTCTCAGCATGATGTGCATAGCCTTGTGGTTATTAGTGCAGCAGATAACTGAGTTTTCTTGACACTTACTCTAGCTATTTGCTCTGCTGGAATTTTACAGAGACATATTAATGCCAAGCACTGTACCACCATGAGAATGTCCTTGACAAATTAGCCTGCTTAGTCTGCATGTAAAAAGAAGTGTATCAATTGATGCTGTCCTGGTTTTGTAATTCTAAATTTTGTGTTATTTGCACCAGGTTTTTCTGAAACGTAGGGATCTTAAGGTGTCATTGGATCAAGTGAAAATTGATGAGATTGATTTTTTTTTTTTTAAATAATGTAGCTTTTTATATCTCCCTGTTGTGATTTCATTGCTAAAATTCAGTTGTGAATATCATAGTCCAGTTTTTGTGACAGTAGGTTTATTTATTTATTTAGATTATGCGATATGTGGAGCCAGCTTAGTAACTGTTTACTGAAAACATGTTTCATGAAAAGCAATTGACTTCTACCCAGCTGGTCCATGGATTTTGCATATCGAAAGGAGAAAAGTAATTTCTTGCATTGAACTGCTCTTTCTGGTGAAAAATGGACCAAATTGCTCCACTGAACAAAGTGGTAAGCAGAGTTTTTCCTAGTTGCAAAATTGGCAAGTGTTAAAATGGCCCCATTTTGCTTTACTTGCACATCTCTTTTGGCAGTGTAATTAAATGTTTGAGCAAGGGAAGATGATCAACTAGAGAAGGTACATAAGGAAAAAACAGAAGTGCTCTGTTTCATAAAGTGTTTTGGGTTTTTTTTAATCAGCCAGAATAGGAAGATAGCTGATGTTTTATCATGAGCTGTCCTGCAGTGTAATACACTCTTCTTAAATACGCAGCAACCAATCTAATGCAGAATTGTCATAAACTTGTTCATCTTCATAATGCTGAATTCTTGTTACAATTCTCGTTAAATGTTTCTTGTTGGTGGGTATAGTTGATTAATGATCATGAATTTTTATTTGTCTATAGAGAAACAGTTACACTGCTGTGTTAGTTTATTCTACGTGTGGTCAGTGGAAATAAAATTTGAAAATCACCATTAAACTTACAGATGGGAAGAAGTTTATACTTGCTTTTTTTGTGGTAGCAGGAAGGGCACCAACTGGTCTTAGACATGAATTATTGCAATTTAGTTTTAATTATAAGTATGCATGTGTTTTCATAATATGATAAAACCTTTCCTTACATTAGTAAGGTTTTATTTCTCCATAAAAGAGAAATAGGCAAAACTAGAGCAAATGCTCTATGGTAATTCTTCCTCTAGCAAAGTTTAAGTGTTAAGACAGTCTGAAACATTTTGACTTAAACAGAGAAATGGATGACAGCTTTTAATTCTGCAAATTTTTCTGTAACATCATTGAGGAGATTATGTTAGTAGACAAAGCATTTTTGGTAGGAAAGGATAGATACAGGTTCTGGATGATACGTACAACTGCAAAGGGAGCATAAAGGAGAAAGGCCACATCTGACGGGGCAGTTGAGGGCCAGTCTTCTGGTGAATTTACTGTTATAGTTGAGATAGGGGATCAAGATTCAGGTCCACTGACTTGACTCTTCAAGGAAGCTCTGTAGTAAATGGTATTTTTTACTTTATTTATTTTCTTGAGATTTCTCTGATAAATACAGCATCTTTATGAGCTTGGGTGCTGAGCCAATTTGAAGTTACTTACTTGTACATCTTCAAATCTTTTGTAGCTGGATAAAGTTTGTGTAACTTATCACACAGAACTTCACTGCATTTAACGAATGCTTTACAATGCATTTAAAATGTTCTTCAACAGAGAAGGAATCAAGTCTTCGAAAGAGTCAATTTTCTATGTTTTCTTTTTTTTTTAATAGTTATTCTGTTTATATATATGCTGGGATTAAATGACCGAAAAATGTGAAGACACGTTTTGATTTGAGAAAGAACAGTTTCTACAGGGAAACTGAATTTTGTTGCAGAACTGGTTAGAAAATAGTGAATATCTCAAATTCCTTTCTTCCAGTCTGTAGATTTAACACCAAAATCCAACTCCAGTGTTGAACAGTGACGGAATGTAGGATTTTCAGTCTCCTACAAAGGAGTTAAGAGGAGTTTTTAACCTTGGTGCTTTATGGCATGTGCATGATACAGAATCCATTTAAGTTAAAAATAAAATAATAGAAGACATTTAAAAACCTAATAAAGTGAAACATAAGGTTTCTTGCTCTTAATATATAAGAAGAAATTTAGCCGTTACATTAGGAAAGGGTCAAGCCTGAGGCAGAATTTATTTTGAAATAGTTTTTGTGGCTCTACATATCTTCATAATTCAGCTGTTTGTTGCTCCTAGAAAAAAGGAGCCTTTGTTGTTTTTCTCTAGTATCTGTTAACAACAGGGCAAATTCCTCATTTCTTAGGAATAGTTCATAGTTTTTTCCATTAAAGAAACAATTCTTGGTTTTATTTCTGAAATACAAATGTGGATACTGGAAGACACAACAGAGAATAGAAGAGGAGGGGGAAGTACCATTCCGGCAGGAGATGTCTTAGGTACAAAACTCCTTTAGGAATGTTTTTGGTTTATACACATATAAATGGCGTATATAGTACTGCACGTTAAGGGGCAGGCAGAGACATCTTTTATCTGTATATATGATGAAATCTATGCTGTGTCTGACAGGCCAGTGGGCACAGTAAATCTTGCCAGGGATTTACTGATAAAAAGGCCCCTGATACAAAGAGAAAAGAATTCAGTCCAACTGCTGAACTTTTTCAAATGCTGTGGAGCCTGGACAGAAGCCTAGTACTGATGGTTTTGAAACTTGTAGTCATAGAAATAATAAAAGTTGGGGTTGCATTTATTTCTAAAGATTTGTAGTGGAAAGTATGTCTCTTAAGTCTCAATTTCAATCGACATCTGTTTCTCTTAGACAACTTAGTTGTGAAGAGGAACATCACAATGTCCTCACACACTTGTTGGATTCTGGATTAACTATGCAAGAAAAAAACGCCGCATCAGCCTCTCTGAGAGCTTTGTTTTCATGTAGAAGCCTGTGTTTATAGTGTCTGTGTTTCTCACTCTTGAGAAGTAACTGGTTTTATGCAGCCCCACATCTCAAAGCAGGGAGTATGACAGAGTTTGTTTTTGCTTTTGTTTGGCTATTTAAAAAGAATGATTAAAAATGAATGATCCCAAAGGCAGATTTTATAACCTTTTCCTTTTGCATTTTTAATGTTAATTGACCAGTTTCAGTGTGAATGAAAAGTTACTCCTAAATAAACACAAGGTCACATTTTCTGCAAGGAAAAAGTTTCTCATCTAGTCTTTCTTAGCTCTGTGGGGAAAGAGTAAGACAAGCTTTCTACACGCTTATCCTCCCCAGTCAGTATCAGGGGATAAAGCCTTACCCTCTCAAGTGCCTCTTCTTGGTTCTCTGTTAGTGATCATCTTTCATCATGTTCTCCTCTGTGCTCCTGTAAACTGGCGAACTCCTGGTATTGTGTATCAGAAAGGGCTTGTCGGCTCTTCCTGAGGACTTTTGTGGCTTAGCTTGATTTTAATTATCATTAAAATTTGGGTTTCCTCTCCAGTGGACCTGTGATGCCAGCCTTCATCAGCCACTTATTAATTGTTGAAAAAAATCATGCAGTCTACACCATGATTTTTCTAAACACCTGCAAACTGATTTAATAAAGTTCTTTCAGATCCTTTCCAGTATCTCTCTTCTAGTGTTGTAACCCAAGGAAGCCGTCCTAGTGCTCAGGTGGCTTATATTTTGAGAATGCAGCCCATCACTGTGACCGCTGTAGCCCTATTGATTCCTTGTGCTTTGTAATGCTTATTTATTTCTTGGCTTTAATTCCAAGTTGAAAGTTCTGCAATGTGGGCAATGTGTTTTTCTTTTTTTTTGCTGTGGGTTTTTACAACACAGAGGCCAGTTAGGTACTGGTGCTAGACTGAAGCAATTCCCACGGTAAAACAAAACAGATAAACTGAAGAACTTTTGTTAAAACTCTGTTAGGGGGACTGTTAGAGATACAGCTGCTGCAGTACTGGAGACCTACCTGTAAGATTTGTATGTTTGTGAAAATTTCATGTCCTTCAGCCCAAACACAGTATGTCATAGTTTTGCTCATGCTATTTAATTGACAGAATTATTTCAGAACAGTTTTTAGACAAAGGGAAAATTCTTAATGCAATGTCATAAATCAGTTAGGTTGGTGGGGTTTTTTTGGTTTGGGTTTTTTTTTATGCCACTCTGACATAATTTGGATATCAAAGCCTCAGACAGACCTCTCCATAAGTGAATGTATGTCTTTGCATGCAGCATGCAAAATACTTTGCATCCACAGGCTTCTCGCGGGGGGTGGAAATCTTGCTGATATCCAAGGGCTCTTAAAGGTCTTCCTGAGAGTTGTGCAGTTGCTCTGCATTTGTACTGCTGCCAGTTTCTCCTTGTTTCCAAACTTATGGATTGTGATTTACTGCTCCAGATATTTCTAATTGTGCTGAGTTTGATGATCGAACACACTAAGATTTGGTATGTTAGATGAGATTTAGAAAACTAAAGCATGTTGTTAGGATGGAATTCCTTCCATATAAGTTCTTGTTAAGGTTAATGTGATAGAAGTTCCACTGCTATCCTTTCTAAGTTGCAGGCTCTGCAGTAAAGAGTTATTTAGAAAAAGCTTAATCTGATCCTGGATGTTGGGTCTTTGTAGAGAACAAATAACAGGGGATTTAAAGAAAGAGGAATGTTTGTAACAGAGGATTAAGTGACTGTTCCTGATGAAAGAGAAGCAACTAAGTGTCTTTCTGATTGAAAGACAGAAGAGGCTTTCCTGTAATTTTATTCTTTGGGACCTAAAATATCAGCTTAGTACTCAAGTTTAACATAAAACTTGAGCGTGACTGGAAAGTGATAATACTCAGGTAAAAAGAAAAGGTAAAAATGCTCTTGCATTGGTTCTAATTCTTGTCCCCATTACAGCTTGCTTTTAGCTTGGGGTGATTGCAAGAGAAATGGGACTTTCTCCATCTCAGGCTAAATGCAGTGTAGGCAACCAAGCTTCCTGGTCTTCTGAAGTATCTGAGCTTTTCTGCGTGCCTGTGTTTGCAATCAGCTAGTGCCTGCAGAGAGAGATTTCTGAAAGCTTCTAGCAAGACAACATAAAAAAAACCCTTCTGTGCGGTGAAAATAGTAAATGGTTCTAAATTGCAAGAATGACTACGAATAGATAGTGAGGCAGGAATCTGCACATCAAAGTATTCAGACTAGTTTAAAATATTTGCTATTCCAATGTGTTTATAATATAGCATGAAACTGAGTGATGATTCAGCTGACAAAGTGTGTGGCTGCAATGTCAGATGGAAAAATCATCAAGAGACTTACTTGGCCATTATCCTGTGATCTTCAAATAATCTATTAAATGAAAAATATTTGGAATATGTTGATAACTGCTTGTATTTTAAACAGCATTCTGATTATTTACTGTCAGCTACAGTGGCTTTGAAGTCACTTGAGGCATGGCAGAGCTAATTATTTTATCGGGCTGTGAAAGTGCAACAGAGGAAATGGTTGCAGAATACTTTTTTCCCCATGTTTAAGTACGCATTACAGAAATGCATCACAGCCCCTGTAAGCTGTAATGCAAGGGATTCCTCTGTAGGCATCCCTACATCCCAGTCTGTCCTCCTAACATTCTAGATGTACTATTGCTGGTGAATGTAGATCTTAGTCTGTTACAGTTTTGTAGCTATATCTCTTCAACCGAATAACAAAGTTGTCACTGCAGTGTAGTGCAAGAAAGGTACTGTGAGTACTCCTTCAGGTTTCTGGTGAATGAACATTCTTAGGGCGAGTTCACATGCTTATTATCTGTAAAGAACAATCTGATAGGTATTAAATACAGTTTTGAAGCTAGCTACTAAAAAACCACTTCTATGAGCTTTGTTATTTTAATCAAGGAATAGGTTTTACCCTGTAATCTGTGTGTCCTCTTAACATTAAGGAAATTCAGGTTTTAAATACGAGAAGCTCAAAAGAAATCACTTCTGTGCAACATAGCAGAAGAAAATGAGCTATGGGGGCTTTGACCCAGGATTTGTGGTGGCTAGTTCTGAGAGTTGTATTTATGTTGTGATCTATTTATAAGCAGTCCGTGGTCTTGAATGTGTTACAGGGCTCATGTATCCATCATAAAATCTTCAGCTGTGTATAACTACTGCCAACCTTGTGTCATCTACTGTGTAAAATCAATACCCAAGGATCACTCAGATCCTCCAGGAGATTTCCTCCATCCCACCCCTTGGCTGGGATGCTTCATGGGCATAACGCAGCTCATTGGAATGTCTCTAGACTGCCAAGGAAGCTAAATATTAATGTTATATATTAATGTTGTTATATATTGTAAAAGTTGTCATTGAGCCCTTGTTCCCCAGATTCTTTTTCTCTCTGCTGTGCTGTTCTGCTCTCTATTTTCTCTCTCTTCTCTGTTCTGGGAAATTGTCTCTAGTGACTCTGGAAGCTTTACCCAGAGTCAGGAAAACTCACTAGAAGACAAAACATAGGCCATTCAATGGCCATTTCCCCTTGCCTTTTTTCACCCCCCCGCTCTTTTCCCCTCCTTTTTTTTCTCTTTTTTTAGATTGTCATGTATACAAATACAATTAATAGCCTTTTCCAGACCAGAAAGTTGAAGCACCACACAGATTCGGCACAAATTTTCCTGACTTGTTTACTCTGAAAGAAACCCACTGTTCTCTTATTTCATAATTTCATAGTGTCTTGTACAAAGACAAGGCCTTTCATGAGAGGTAGATGCAGGGTGGTGAATTTTTCATCAGCTGAATCCTATGAAAGTCAAATTACTTGTCAAGAAGTTTAATAGTCTGTCTTGTGGTCAATTCTAATATGTTTTGAAGCTGCCACCTAATAGGCCATGAAGCACAAGCAATGTCAGAAGAAACTCCTGAAGTAGCTATGGGGAGAGCATTTTGTCCTCAGCTGTGCAACACTGCACCAAGAAGGCATCCCTGCATGTCAGTCTGTCCGTCCAAACCAAGAAACCAGTCTGCTTCCCAGCTTACTTACAGAGCTGGCCTGGATGGAAATAACATAGAACTCCCTTTTGTCCCTGCTTGGAAGCCGTTGGTGGGAGATGTCCTCTGAGGCATAAGGGTCACCAGTCCTGGTGGGTGGCCTTGCAGTGTGATACAGATTGGGGCAGAGGGCCCTTACTGGAGGTAAAAAACAGAGCCATGAAGGAATACAGCCATTGGGACCCCTCTGGTAGTTAAGGCAGACAAGATAGTCTCCCTTCTTTGATTCAGATCCACTGAATGTTGTGAGCACTGGATTTTCATGAGAGAGAACTGGTATTTTCTGTATGACGTTGTGAAGTATTGAGGTGATGGATTAATTTTAAAGAAAAATCCTTATGAGCAGTTATGAATACTGAAGCAATCTACATAGCGTGCAGAAGATAATGATAATGGGGTTGAGTTTTGATTTGCACCACCCACTGAAATACAAGGGTTAATTGTCTGGAACTGTGGCATGTGGGTTAATTTGAATAGATTAGATTACCATGATTAGCAGTGCCTGGGGAACAGCATAAAATTATTCACCACTTAAACTGGTTTGCTGCTGCTAGAATGAAAACAACCTATGCAGCAAAGTCAAATAATCATTGCTGAGGAAAGAGGATATGAGTGGAAAATTTGGGATGGGTGAAGGGGTGGTTCTTTTATGCGGCTAATTCAGCCCAGCTAAAACAATTTGCAAATTTGTTCTGAACCCAGAAAATACATCTGAAAAATCTGAGAGTAGGGCTACCTGGAATATCACATTTTTAAATGAGAGATAGTAAATGTTGAAAGTACTTCATATTTTTAATAAATGTGCCAAAATTTAAGGAACATAATTTAAAATAAGAATAATAACAGCTGCTTAGAGTAGCAAATGCTGAAACATAATAGAGGCTTCATTCTTGCCATAAATTTCTCTCAAAGTCTTAAGTAGAAATGGAAGAATATTTCTGAGAAGCAGGAGTATTTCTAGTGAGTGTTTTCAGGCAGAACTTACAGTCACTCAAACAAGCTCTGTATAGCAGAATTTTTCACAACTTTCAATTTTTATCTGAAGTTAATTTATTGAAAAATAACGTCTATAGTATGAATGTGTTAACTGCAGCCATGTTATATGTATACTGTATGTATATTTTACCAGTTTGTCAGCGATGAATTTCTAGCTTTCAAAGCTAACACTTGTAATTAATTTTACCTCTCGGTCACGTCCACTGGGTATTGTTTTAAAGATTTAATCAGACAAATTATGTTATTTAGAAAGTAATACTTGAATATTATGATTAGATAAACTCTTGGAACCACACCACTTGTAATTGCTTTACATGTATCTTACTGTTAATGCAATTATATAAATTAATTGCTAATCATTAAACTGTATATAATGTCTTCATATTTTTAGTGCAATTTCTTAAAATAATTGTCCTAGAAAAATTTTTCCACCTTGGATTTAAAAATGCTCTTAATAAAACGTCTTTGTTAAAATTTGGGATATGTACATGTCACAATTACTAGTCCCAAGTGATCAATCAGAATTCACGTAACATTTCACAGAAGGACTATTAAATCTTTAGTGGGTAGCTAGTTGTGTAATGCTTACAGCAAGGCATTGGGAAATAGGCTATCCGTATGTGGTACTTAGCTATACCATACTGTGATAAGAGTGAATTTACTTCATCATTTGATTCTGAATATGCATATAAAACAAGCACTAGAGTCTGTAAGCTTGAGTGAATTATTCATAAAAACCTAACTCAAATTCATCTGGAGAGTGTATATGGTGCTGCTCGGAGTTCGACTAGGTGTGAAATGAGTCAGAACTACACTCTTCTAGACAAACTTTTCCGTCCATCCCATTTGTTCAGAAATGTGGTGTCTGTCTGAATCCCTTCTCTAATATCTCTTGTCTGTCATATGGCTTCACAGTGAGACAGCCTATGAGGTTAGAAATTATCCTAAAGTAATCTGAGAGGGTTTTTTGATGGTTATATAGATTTTTTTTTTTTTTTTTCCCCCCTACTACTTTGAATTCTTTTTGTGTTTTTCTCATGTTGTTTCTTAAACATGAACAAAATCACTTGGTTGTCAACAGCTTATTCTAACAAAATCCTATGTGAAGAAATTATTTTTATTAACTTTGTACATGTCGAAACCTCATTAAAATAATAGTGTTCATTGTCTCCCTCCCCACTGATGTTCTTACAGGTTAGAGTTAAAAGATTCAGACATGAAGCGATACTTCAAAACACTTTTTATCAATCTAAATATACTGGAATAGTGAAAGATTATAAGAAAAGACTTTTACATAAGATATTTCTTACAAAAATAAGTTGCTTTTTGTTTGTTCTTGGCACTATTTTGAGTAATTCTGAGCTTCTAAGACATGCTCGAGGCAATTAAATATTTATGCTTCCAAAACTGAATTTCAAAAGAACATTTTCTGTTTACAGGAAGGAAATTCTCTTTGGTTTTAGGGCTTGTCTTACAGGTTATAAAATATATCTTTTCTTCATTGCAGAAAAAATACCTATTTATTTACTTGAGGGAGTAGCACTGGTATTGAGTATATACTTTCACTAACCTGAAACAGCATTGGTTATTTAAAAAAAAAAAGGCAAAACGAATAATCCCAAAGCCTAACAAAATTCTGGAGTTTAGAGGAATATTACTTAGGTTGCATCAGGGATGAATTTGATGTGGCCCTTTTGTGTTTTTTTTCTCTTTTTATTATAATAACCATCTCGGACTCCTATCTGGCAGTTTGCTCTTGATGAATTGGTAGGTCACTGGCACTGGATATTAGGAGCTGCAGCACTGAATCTCAGTCAGGTATGACTTGTGATTGGATGACTTCTGTTAAAATTTTGATGTGTAATTCGTAGCTCCCTTTAACAGCAGTACTTTGCTGAATTTCATCTTTTGCCATAGCTCTTCCCACTAAGTACACCTTGAGCTAAGAAGTGATCCTGAACGGAGAGTAAACGCTAATCTTTAATTATGCCTTCATAGCTCATGAAGCCACATTAACCTCACTTTCATTTTAGAATGGGAATATTCTTTAGAGAAACACTAAATTGGAGTTTCACTGCCATCAGCTAAACCAAACTTCTTTAGTGATCCTAGAGTGGTAGCTCTAAAAGGCATTGAGATTGTGGAGACCCTGAATAATTTGCTTTTCCAGCTAGCTTTTAATATATTTCCCCTGCAAATCAATTAATGTATCGTACAGCTCAGTTACCTGTCCATAAAATGGAAACGATACTTCCCATAAATCGAGTAATTGTTGCTCAGAACTGTGAAATTACGGTAACAAGAACCCTCACGATGCCGTAGATAAACACTGTTGTGTAAGAATGCTCTCAGCTCTCTTAGGGTATTTTAAACATGTAGCAAATCTCAGTAAAGACAATAAAGTGCTGATGTACATAAAAATAACAGTGGCTGGAGGAGAAATTAGGTTTGCAGTACTCTTCCTTTCAGGGTAGTGAAAACGTTGGTTCGTATTTGTAAATACAAACCAGCAATCATTTAGATGCGCTGCCAAGCATTAAGTAATTTCTGTAAGTCAGTTCCTTTAGGAACTCTTAATTAGGAAGTGGCCTGTTCCAAATCTGTTGTTGTCTTATAAAAAAACAATCTCTATTTCACTTTTTGTAGACTATTTATTTATAATCTAAAGGACGAGTCAAGCAGCTGTAAGGGTGCCTTCAGCCAGGCAAAATGTAATCATTTAAATATTCTTAATTGGGATTCTAATTTTAATAGGTTTGCAGCATAGTGGAGAAGACTAGATGTTTATAGGTACTGGGGGAGGCAAGGAATAATTATAAAGGCTCTAAAAATGGACATCACAGTAAACTTTTCTGTCAGTTACCTCTTCAGGGACTACTTTAAATCCAAAAATATTAAAAGGAAATAACTACACAAACTGAATGAAACCAGAAGTAGGGGATATAGCAATTTCCCTGATCAAAGGGAAGGGAGAAAGGTGAAATTAACTTGGTGGGGCTCCAAAATCTTATTTCAGAAATGTTATTCTGAGAATACTGGGAGTAGGTTGGGTTTTTATTTTTCTGGGGTGTTTCTGTTTTACAAGAATATATTCAAGTATGTAGTTTTTAATATATAATAGTAAAAGAAGACTTCCAGATTAAGGTGAGCTTCCTCCTAGAGTGAGGATTTTTGTGTAATTGGTCATAGTTTGGATGGAAAGTTAACCTGTAGCAACTTGGGAGTTTTTAACTTGATTAATTGAAAAATGCGAAAGACATTGTCTAGCTGTTCTCATGTAGGCACTTCGGCTGTATAGCTAGTACAATACAGTAGTATGATCCAAATATTAAAAGAATTTTTTGGCTATGGCAGATTCAAGCTGAAGTTCTGATTTATTCAGGCTTTTTAGCTCCTATGTCTCTTATCGAGCAAGTCTTTCCTGATGAAGCAATTCCATTTTCTGTAATTGCTTAAATGTTCAGTAAACTAGGGAAAGCAGACAGTAATTAGACTGTCTATGAGTTAAAAGTGTCAAATTTGATGTTGCTCTAACATAGAAGTTAGAAGACAGTTTTTAAAAGTAGAAGTCTGTTGCAGGGTAGCTAATAACCTGCTGGTCAGGACAACCTGCTAGAACTGGATGACTGAGAATCAGATTGGAGTATGATAGAGAGACTCAAAGTTCATCAGTGACAGCCTAGGTGAAGACCTTTTATATCTGAGCAGTGTTCAAACAGAATCTTTCCTCAGCTCTCCTCTTCCTTCCTCCCCTTCAAATACTGTTTTAAAATTACAGAACTCTGCATTCCTTATTAGAGACAAATGGCCTCCATCAAGAAAATCAGGATCATCTGCCTGGATAAATCTTGAAATAACTGTTCTTTGCCATCTTCAGTAACCTTCTTCACCCAAGAACCTCAAACCAGAGACAGGTAAGAGAGTCACTTCCATCTTCTCTTACAGTTTAGCAGCTGTTAGAGTCCTAGTTCACTCCAGTATAATGATTTCAGCAGGAAAATAAGAATTGAAACTATGGGTTGAACTTGGCTTTATAATATTAGTTAAGGAAACTTATGAATCACTTACAGATAAAATGCATACGATATTTAATAAGCTTAGGTGATCATGCCAAGCATTTTGCATTTTTTGTTCTCTTTCAGCACTGGGGATGCCCTTTGTAGAATGCATTTTTCATATGCCTCTTCCTGTAGTACTTTAGTACATCATGGAGGACTCCCAACCAAGTGATGGTGCAGCTCCACACAGTTCCATATTTTGACCGTATAACCCATTTGCTAAAACAGAATTGCAAGTAGCAATAATAAAGCAAAATTGTGATGTTGGTCCCCTGTTTGTGCACCAAGGGAAACATCACTCCTTGGTGGGGTTTATTTTTTGGGTTTTTTTTTTGAGCTTAAGGTCTTCAGACAGTATTACAACAGCAGCTGCTGAAAATATTTCCTAATCTTAAAGAAAGCCTAAGTAACACATTGTTTTAAGAAGGTGTTTCTGAACCAGCTTTAGCCAAGTGATTAGCTTTTTTCCAGTGCTTTAGTTTGATTTTGGCTTAACACTGAATTATTTTAGCACTGTAGTAGTTTAGAGTATTCAGCACCTACAAATATAGTTTACCAGAGGAAGCAAGAGTAAGATTTGCAGAGATTTGTTCTTAAAGTTCAATGTAACGTGAGTTGTGTGGCCTAAACCCTTAGTAATCTCAGGAGGAGTCAAGGATTAGGTTTTGAGCTGGTTCTGTTTTTCTGGTAGAGACTGGAACGATTTATGTGCAAATACTGTGCATATGTCTCATGACATCTGGAATAAGTGAGTCCCAGAAGATTTTTTAAGATTGATTTTGAGACTTTCAATCCTGAATATAATCCCAAAATGATTTTTATCTAGTCCCTGTAGATTGAAGCATTTTTGAGACTAATTACATTATGTTTTGGGGATTAGAAGAAATGAGGAAAGGATGTGAGAACCGGGCACAGAAGATTACTGCCTTTCAGTAAAATACCTACCAATCCAGATCTTGTCATATATTATGAACGATAAACTCATTTTTGCTGGAATTCCTTTCATGTAACCGACACATGGTTGGTAAAATACGCTGTTGATGCACTAGGCTCTCTCTCTCTTAGCTACTTTTGTACCAGCAGATGGAGCTGGAGAGCCTGTATTCAAGATAACAGTTACAACAGAGTTACTTTTAGCAGTGTTGACTTGAGTTTTGTAATCTCTATAGATGAGATCAAACAAGGAGATTTGTCATTTCAGCTACTTCACCGTTTTATACCCTTCTAGCCTTTAAAACCAGGTAAAACCGAGAATAAAAGCAGATTTAAGTAAAGTCATCCTAAAGTAGTTAATGAGCAAATACCCATTTCAATGAGAAGCATTCGTAAGATAATATCTAGATTTATTTTTTGTCTAAGAAATATGTACAGGCTAATTGTAAGTTTCAGTGGGGGAAGACTCAAAGGTTAAGATGAATTGAGTTGTATGTATTTCAGATTATTCATGCCCAATTCTTTGTAGTATCAACACTTCATTTTGTTTTATTAAACAGTGAAAAGTAAGGGATGTGACCCTGCAAACTTTCACAGGCAGACCTCATTCATAAAAATTCCACAGCACATTCTCACCAGTTTAAATAAGATGCCTAACACCAGTTAGTGTTGAGAGCTAATGCGCATTTGGATGCTCCAGTGGATTGCCCTGGTAGTCAGTATTTTGCATACCCTACAGAGCTATAGGCATGAAACATATGCAGGTGAATGCCATTTTCAGAGCTTCTAAGCAAAATAGAAATGCATACGTTTTATTAACACAGATGGCAGCATTTTTAAGAATAACCCTAGTCATTCACAAACATGGCAACTTGCCCCTGTCCCTCCCACTAATATTTCAGTCACTAAGGATCTAACACTGTAAAAATAATCTTAAATAAATATTAAAATAGAATTTTATACTTTCCCTTTTTTAATAGCAAATCTCCTAAGTGTAAATAGTATTGCTGCCACTTTATCAGCTTGTTGTAAATCTCACATGCAGAACAACACGTTTTTTGCTTTCCTATTTTCAGAGTGCTTGAAAAACACTTTGAAGTTTAGTACTATTTTGATATTTATTTCAGAAGGTAGTATATTCTGTCATTTACTTTTCTAAAATAAAATCCACGTTGATTTATTAACAACACCTCAAGGAGTTTTGCATTATCGGGCATTAGTTCAGTGGTGGATGGCGTCATGTGGTTAAAATTCTTCTCTTCTTGAAAAGCCCTTACTGCCTTTCTGTGGAAAGCAATGTCCCTTCATTCCTGAACCTTCTGCCCAGTCTCTGAGCTTCTGTCTTGCATCAGATCTTTCTGCTTTTAGTTATGTAAATCCTGCTTTTTCATTACTTGGCAAATAATAAGGTACTGTCGGCCTGCCCTGTTCCAGTCTCTCACTTCCCGCCCCCTCCCCCGCCAAATGCCAGACTACCAAAATTATGAGGCCTGCACATCCACAGCTTTACTGGGCAATTATCAAATCGAGTTCCACTAACAGATAATCCTTTTACATAATACTGATCTTCCTTTTATATGTGAAGTTTAGCGGTGCAGGGTACCAGTTCATGTGTTCTTTTGTTCAACAAAAGCTAAGCAAATAAACATTCCAATGTATTTCCGAGCTGCTAATAAAAAGTGCTTGGGACTATACCTGGTATAATCGGCAAGCTGGCAAGAAATGGATATGGAGACACGTTCACTTATCTCAGTCTCTGTAACCAGTAACAAATGTGCAGGGAAAGACTTTAAGAAGGAGTTTCATATAGTCTTCCTTGACCTATCACTCCATCTTTTAGAAAAAACAGTGCTTGTAGGACTTGATAAACTTGAGGTTACTGTTGGAGTAATAGGAATTTAATTTCTCCCTTAGGAATAATGCCTCCATGTTTGACCATCCCTGTCTTGTTTTTCTAGCATGCACTGTGTGCTTTGTGGTTGCTATAAACACTGTCCATGACGGATAAAATACCAGTAGTTGTAGTGTCGCTATTTGGTTTCTGTTTCCAGGGTTATGGCGTGACACATGGTGAGGCTGATTCACTGATATATTATTGCAGATTTCTGAAATAACTGCTTTGAAATGAGTAGAACAATATGGAAGTGGGGTAATGTAGTGGTGAACCCTCATAGAACTAAGGTAACACAGGCTGGAATCACCCTTACTTCCACTGCACATAATTGTTAATTAAGTGCCTCTGGTGGCTTCTTTTTAGAAGGACTTGCTTCTTTTAGAAAGATTGTTCTAAGCTACAGGCAGTTGTGTCACATTTTCTTGCTAAAATTCCAGGCATAGACCTATGCCTGATGAATGATTTACTCTAGAGTGAATCAGATGTCCCTTTAATCATGTCATGGTCTGGACCACTCCACAGCAAGCTGTGGTGTGCCCAGGTTTCTAGATCTGGCAGCTGTGATGTTGAGAGGAATAGTTTCACCTTCTTTCTCATTAATGTTCCCAAAGAGCTAATGAGGCTTTTCGGAGCTCTGAGGCAAACTTGAGGGTACTACCTCTTTCCTAGCTTGAATCAGATTAGCAAAGAAAGTTCTACATCCTCACTGTACTGAGGCCATCAAGATACCAGGTTCTTGTGAACTCTGATGACTTGAAAATTAGAGAAAACATTTTTCTTCAGGTTGTGAAATGTAAGGCTTGACCATGCAGTCTTTTTATGTAGTGAAGTCTCAAGTGCATCAAGAAGACATGGTTCACAGAAGTAGCAGAGCACTGCTAATTGACCTGATATGTCTGTAATTTATATCTGGTTCTACGTGACTCCCTGTTCTAACTGTGTAATGCCAATAACATCAGGTTCTTCATCCTGCTTTTATTAAAGGTGAATAATGAGCAATTTATGGCATCAGGGGATGCAGAAGTCATCTTTTTAATCAAAAAAAACCCAAATAGTCAAAGCCATACCAGTTTCTTTTTGATGTAGAAAAAATCCCCAGTTTAAACATCTTCCATTTTTCGCATAAAAATGCGGTGTAATAAATGTTTTGCTGTTACGTTATTTCCATCGAAAGTTTGTGAGGAGATCTCATGTCACCCTTCTCCTGGGTCTAGTTTCAGGACCTTCTGTTTAGAGAGATGTGAAACTCCTTAGTCATGTGACTGAATGAGTGACTGCTATAGTGAAACACTATCGATGCTGTTTTTCCTTAGGGAAAAAAATCATTTCAGTAATGGAATCTGCTTGGACTCACTGAAGGGGATTTTTCTCAGAGCATTAATGCCTTTAGTGGGATTGAGAGCCACAGAACAAATGTTTATCCTCATGCTTTATGAAAAACTAAGAAAGATGAGAATCTGGTCATAGTTTTCCAGTTTATAGCTTTAGCTGGTTGAACTAATGTTTATTGAAAGATATTGTATTTCTAGGGCTATTACTCCAAAATTTGAAATGAGAACATAATTAGCTTGTGACCTCATTATAACCAACATTTGCTTTTGCTGTTTTGCATTTTTGTAGTTGAGACCAAATTGAGGGGGGTGGGGGGAAGCTGTTCTCAAAGGTGAATGGATAATAAATCTTGTAGACCATTAATAATCTGCTAAAGCCCACAGTGCTTTATCTTATGTACTTTTTGTCAAATGGTTATACTCTCCCAGACTTTTTCTAATTAGCCTCTTTCAATCTCCTTCTATCAGTTCTATCAGTTCCATTTCCCTGTACTACACTTAACACTCACATTTCAAAGCTTGTATTTTTATGCTGAATGCATCTGCTGCATAATTAATTTGTCTTAAAAGAGAGTGTGTATGAATAAAACAGTTTAATATTCTTCCCAGTCTTTCACAGTCTAAATTTATTTGGGAATATTAAGAAAGCTTTTCTCACTCTATTTCTGTCCTTGAATGTAATTCCCTAGACAATATTGAATCTGTTCTACGTAAAAGAGTGCCGAGACTTCAGTTGTTGCCGCAAACTCTCCCAAAACATATCTACTGATGCTGTGTAGAATTCAGTGTTACCTGACTCTGTGTTTAAAGGTTATAAATAGCATTTCTGCAAGATAAGAGAAAGGACAGCAGCGTGTTTAAGCAATAAAGGCAAAGCCAGATATGCCTAACTCTTCTGTAGTTTCCACTCTGCCTCAGTTTCATCCTGTTTTCCTCCTCTGCCCAGAATAGAAGAGACATGTGAGTCTCGGTGTGAGGCTGCTGAAGCAAAGAAGAGTTGTCTCTCTGATTTCAGTGACTCAGCTATCCGTTGTCATTCATGTGTTCCTGTAAGTGTTGGAGGTCATTCTTTTAAAAGAAGTGGTGTATCTATTGCTTCTCTACCACAAAAAGTGTGAAAACCATTTTCTGTTGGTTTAGGTCTGAGTTGTTAGTTGTGTGAAAATTGCAGCTATTTCTGCCAGTATCCTGTCGTCATCACTTTTAACCATTTGGTGGTGCTAATGATGACCTTTTCTAAAGTGACTTCAGGTACAGTCATTAAAGAATCAGTAATTGTGTCTGGACACGTCTGAACTCGGTAATTGTGTGATTTGGTCAAAAGGCTGTAATCATAAGACAAATGAGAAGTAATTAAATACCAAAATTACAGTGACTCAACATAGTGATTTAAATGGGTTTCTTTGCATTGTAGTTGTTTAGAATATACAATGTTCATTGCACGGCCGTAAAGTCTGTAAACCGTAAAACAAGAAAGAGGCCTAACTGCTCTATGCATGGATTATTTATAGCCAAGTGGTCTGTGAAGAAATAAAGAGTCCATAAAAAGAATGCCACCGAGTGTTGAAACCAATCTGTCTGGCTCATTTTAATTGGGGTGACAATATTAGTTCATAGGTTTCTGAAACATAGCGTTATGAATATGATTCTTGAATTCTAATTTTAAAATGGAAAGATGAGAAGCAAATATTGATGAAGCAACCTTCTGTATCAGAGCTATAGTCACTGTATGACAGATGAAGCCACTTGGCATTGTGAATTCAGTATTGATCTTACTTGTTCAAAAGCTTAAATTTACGCATTTACTTGGGAGGGGCAAGGAGACCTTAAGATTTGCTTAACATGAGATTTTCTTCAGAAAGTATGTCTGCATGTGGATTTTTCCCTTGTTTCATTTGTTTGCTCTGTCTTACTGAGCCCATGGATTTTGACCTCTTAGGACACATGGTTAAGCTCCTTTCTTCTCATTTTCTCTTTCTCTGGAAGATTCTAGCATAGGTTATACCAGTGCACAATTTTGTAGAATAATCTTGGGCCAGAATTTGTTTAAAGTTTAAATGGGGATGTCAGGCATGCAAAATAGATTAAATTCTATTTAATATGTAAAATAATTTCCTTCTGGATTCCCTTAAGTGCCACAATTCAGCCCAGAGTCAAGTTCTATGTCCAAGTTGTTACAGAAATAGTAATAATTCAGTCATATAATGGCTTGAACAGTACCGTTATAGTGCACAATTAAAATCTGTCCCTAAGGTGATACTAAAATCATTATCACCCTTGAAAGCGAGTATGGACACTTGACACTTAAATTGATACACCAATACTTTAATGCTTACCTTTTGCTAACCTATTGCTTAGCCAGTCTCATCTAATTTTCCCCTTCAGTGAAGCTATTGCCCCTGATCTGCATGTAATTAATAATTTTCTTGGCTGTCCAATATGCAGACCTTTCAAAAAAAGTACAGTTTAGGAAGCTTGGGATGGGGTTTTGTGTGGGAGAATTAGTGAAGCTGGTGTTAACCATCTGGGCTGTCCAGGAAAGGGGAAAAAGAAAAAAAACAAACCCAAAGTTGATGTACTGTATCTGTCTGGTATATTATCTGTGTGAATAAGGTTGCCTGCCTGTGACTAAAATGAAGCAAACAAACCAAAGCTACAGTTGAATTAGACTACATCATGGGAAGAGCTGTACATTGTGAAAATTCACTAAAAAAAAAATTAAAAAAAAATGGTGCTAGCAGTTGAGCTTGATGTAGCAGCAAATAGCTTGCTCTGTTCTGACAAACTGAGGGTAGAATAATATGAGAGATGAAGAATAATCTTCATACTTGAAGGTCAGGGAGAAATAATATATGTTAACTTTCTTAACAGCGTGTTTGGATTCCATTTTTTCTTTCCTAATTGGCAGCAGAGCAGAATCTATACTTAGTAATGACAACAATAAATATGTGCCACGTTCTGTTTAACAATTTTACCCATACAGTAGGAAAGCAGTGCTATTTAAGAAGGACAATGGAGGTATGAATGGTGACTGGAAACACTTTTCCTTAGTAAAGTAAGTTTTTTGTTAAAATACTTTAAAAAAAAAAAAAAATACTGCTTCGGTAGTGTACTAAAAATGATACAGTTTGCTAAAAGTATATATTCAAATAGCTAGTAACTTTGCTAAATGTACATACTTAAATAGTTAGTAGTGCTTTCTTTGGAGGCACCAGGGAAGATGAAGACACTAAGTGCTTATTTTTCTTGAAATAAATAATTTAGCTTCAGCAAACTGTCTGCCGATAGTGAAGATTATCAGATGACAGATACTTTCCCATAATTAACTACCACCTGCCTTGAAATCCCATGTCAGTACTTTTTATTAGCTTAGACCTTAAATAAGAATACAAAACCCGAAAACCCAGAAAAGATGTAACACTAATGATGTATGTGAAATGTGGTTATTTTTCTTCCATTTTTAATTAAGAAAAAAACCCCAGAAAAGTCAGGCTTTGAAAAGAAGCACTCCCATGTACTCTTTGGAAGGTAAGATTGCTCCTTTTTGTAATAACATTGTTAATTAGCCCTCTTATGTGCAGTAGCAAAAGGTATCGGATCAACTGCTAACAATTAATAGTAGACACAGAATGCATTTTAAGTGAAATTATTACCAACTTGTTGTAGACTTCAAAGATACAAGACCTGCAACCATCAACTATTTCTGGTGCCTAGTCCATATGCTCCTTTAGGTTATGGTTTGATGTCATCTTTGAAACCCCTTCCAGGTGGTACACAAGATAAAAAGACTGTTCCTGTTGGCCAGAATCTATCTTGAACTACATGAAAATATTTTAGACATAGCTTGGGGGATAAGCAGTCAGACTGAAAGTCCACTCTAGGTCCTCAGCCTTAAATACTGGTGAAAAATGTCCCTACAGAGAGAAAGTTCAACTACAGAGAGGGTGTTAAGGACAGAATTCTGTTCAAAACGGTGAAGGAGGAAGGTGGGGCTCAAAGTCAGTGCTTTGAAAAGGCTTTAGTATGTGTTTGTGCATATGTGTGTCCAACACATTGATTTAGCTCTTTACTGACATTTCTTCAGGATACCTAAATAGATACGACTCGCAGGAACCCCAGCTATGAATACTGCTTCACAGGTACTATGGCAGAAATCAAACTATTAAAAACAAGCCAAGCAAAAATCTAGTAAGCAAAACTCCTATGTATTTTATATTTTCTTGCAGTCTTTTCTCTGATCTATGACAGGAGCATGTCATAGATGCTCGAGATAAAAAGTTCATTTCACGTAGTAAAGTACACTTAAGTTTTCTAAGTCTTCATGGAGTGAAAACATCCTAAGCTGATTGACTTGTACATTGCTGATTCACCCTGAGTCACTAGAGCTTAGAGCAGAGCATATATTCTAAAAATGCTATGTTATCAGTGGATTGTTGAGTCATTTCTGATTTAGCCCTGGCTCTAACCAGACTGTCCTGCTTTCTGCGAGAGTAATGAAAAGATAAGCCCTGAGAAGTTTATATAAAAATTACTTATTTACATTTGGAAGAGATTCTTCCAGCATCTCTTTCTATTTTACTATATGAAAATAACCATAGATTTGTTCAAAAGCAGAGAAAAGAAGCAGAAATCCAAAGACGGGTTAACAGCAGAGTTTCTTAGGGTAACTTCAGTAGATAACAGATGCATACAGAAACCACTTTCCACTCACTAAAATCCAGCGTACAGTGTATTACAGCATTGATCAGGAGTATTAGATGTGACACTGAAATGTCAATAACTTCACAAGAAGCTGAAAAACACAATTTCATCTTAATAAGGCTCCTTGTAAAGTGTTGATATGGTCCCTAAAATTTGATGACATTTAATAAGTCTTATTTGGGCCAACACTATGCACAGAGCATGCAAAATTTTTTCTTGCTAGGAACAATATTAAAGGGATATAGGAATGTATTCATAATCTATATACACTGTACCTAATATTTTCAAGCACATTATCTGATATGCCACTACTAGGAGCCTATAGGGCAATCTGATTGTAAATTTATATAGCTAATCTTGCAATGTAAATGTCCTTATGTACATTTGGTGCAAAGGAGTGAAGATCCTGAAGTAGTATAAAGTCATTTTGCTCCACTAACCCAAGAACATTAGATAGTGGTATTTACCAATGCAGAATTGTGGTAGGATGCACAAGTGTGGACCTCTTTCACACAGAGCATGAAGAAGAATCCTGTGTAAATAAGATTATGGGATAGGGATTAAAATTTGGTAGCAGATAGCAAGCACTGTGGTTTATTCCTCTGTGACAGACTATTGAAGGGGAAGTTTACTCGTAATATTTTGGACCAGAGAAATAGAAGGTAAGTTCCTTTGAGCATGGGGAAACTTAGAAAGTGGTTTAAAGGGCAGATTTCCACAAGATACAAAGCAGATAGTGTTCTTTCAAACTTTTTTGCGTGCGGCTTAGCTCTGAAGAAGGGAAGCTGTTATCACAATATGTGAGGAAAATAAAACCAATGGAAATTACCATTCCCAAACAGGACAGGAGTCTGCTGCACATTACAGCCTATTATATGGCTGTCAGTGGTCAGACAGTTAAATTCTATGCACGATTTTCAGTGGAAATGAGTTGCATAGGCTTAGATGAAGCTCATCCTGCGATGAGTCCATAGGAGTTTTTCCCCTTTGTTGTAAAGTTAGCGTGGCCATTACTCCTGTGGAATTTTGCAGTTAGGGAGAATAGTTTTTATACGTGTTCTAAGTCTTTCATAAGGGCTTATGTATTACACAAAGGCTCAATGTATTTGGATGCAAAGGCAGATACAGTTCTAACCAGTCTAAAATTAAACCGCTGTGATTTTATAAAAGCAGCCATTCTCCATATTGCTGACTTTAGAGAATAGCTTACTTTGGTTGAAGAAAGCAGATGTCTGCTGGAGATGAGAAAGTGCATGAAGGTGATCATTGCAGGAATGGCTGAGAAGTTCATAAAAATACCATTGATTTATCATCAGACTTGAGATCTACAGTCAGGCCCACAGTTATGCTTTAATTTTGCTCCATTATAATGTATTGTAAATCCTTTAATATTTAAAAAAGTAAACATTAAGAAGCTGAAAAATAGTGAAAGTCAGAAGGAGTTGGGTTTTTTAAACTTTCTTGTTTCCAGAAGGACAGGTGATTCTTTTTCTTGAAAGTACTTCTAAAACTTCTGGGCAATCCTGCACTGTGAAATACAAACTGATGGTTACACAGTCTTGCTTCCAGCAGCTACATTACATCAAAGCAAGTAGAAGTACAGTGTTCTAGCTTCTGTGGAAGCAGCGGTTGTGATTGCCCAAAGGAAGTGGTGTAATGGCAGGGCATATGTTGCATGCTATTAGTCCGCAGTATGAAAGGATTTGAAAATAGCAATCATGCACAAGTGATAGGGCCATACATGTAGTTAAGAATTAGTTCTTTGCACCATCTGTGCCAGTCTACTCTGTAGCAGCGTGGTGACTAGGTAGATGAATCTATCAGGATAAAATAATCTAAAAAATAGTAGCTACTATATTTTAAATCATGAAGATAAACCCATGAAGCAATCAAAGAAGCCTTTCTTTGCCTTTGGCTTTTAGTTATAATTTAAAACATTGCTAAGAAATAGATGTTGCATAAAAGGTGTTTAACATACTTACTCTGAAACATGTACATATCGCTGTATTACATAAATGTCACTTACTTACACGTGCCATTTCACGTTTAAATGGCCACAGGAAATTTGAGAGGTTTTGTTTTCTACAGCATTCGAACTAGCATGTCCTAAAAATAGGAGTAAAAAAAGACAGTGGCTTTTTTCTGGTTTTGTGGGTTTTTTTGGGTTGTGGGTTTTTTTTGTGTGGGTTTGTTTGTTTGTTTGGGTTGGGATTTGTTACAGCAAAGCTAGTCTTTGCAGCAGGTACCAGTAACATTTGATGCTAATTGGTTTTGCAAAGCATCTAAGTGAGAGGCAGATGTTAATAATGCAAACCTCAGAGTGCCTATGTCTGCTTAGTACCTTCAGGCTGAGTTTAGAAGGAGCAATGTTACAGAGAGGAAGGTCAAGTTTTTTAATCAGCTAAGCATAAGCCATCCAGAATGTCAGGGCCAACATTGCTAATATATATTAGGGTAAGTCAAGAATCAGGCCCATCTGCTAATAGCAATGAAAGTTATAGCTTCAGCAGCCAAATGATATGCAAATAAATGGCTTAAATGTATTGTAGAGTACTGAGCATAAAGTTGCTGTTTTATACAGTTGTTTGAAAGTAATGGGGGTTTCCAGTGCTCAGTGTTTGAATTACAACTTTAATTTCCTCCTTTGCAGTTACTTAGACTCAGAATGTTCTGAAGTAGTTATGGGGGGAAGGAAGAGAGAGGAAATATTTGCTAAGGACCCGTGGTAAGACTTTTTTTTTTCCTGAAGAAAAGCCTTTTGAAACCTGTGTGATCAAGTCTTTGGCTCCTCCTCGACAGATCTTCTGATCAGCAACTCTTATGTCATATTTCACTACCCTGTGATGGAGACATTGACAGAAACAGGCTGTACAGCATGTTCTCAAGACTTTCTCTTTAGATGCTTTTCCTTAAGCACAATCTAAGAATTTCCTTCTGCGGTAAGTTTTCTAGGCAGCGAGTCATCTGTTTAGTCAGTGTTGGTTCTCCCCTCTCTAAAATGGAGTGGGAGCTGGGTTTAGGAACTTGTTACAGTGCACAGAATGGAGCTGCTGTTACTGCTGTTAGTACTAGTGTATTTAAGTGGTTTCTTCCTCAGTAGGGTCTAGCTTCTCTAAAACATTAACTTGCCCTCTGCAGGTGTAATTTCAATATCCATGTTTCTCAAATCAGCAGAAAAAAAGCTTTTTTTTTTTTTTTTTCCGTAGTCTTGTATTTTGTTTACCTTTCACTAAAAAGGAAATATTTTCCATAGCTTCTGCTGCATAATTTCCTTATATATTGCTGGTAGAGTTCTGAGCCTTTTCAAGTTCATGTGGTGAAAAGTTAATGCTAAGGAGAGCTGAAGTCGAAAAGAGTTTTTCCTGACTTATTTGAAAAAGAAATTGTCACAGGAAACATTTTTAATCAAATAAGAAAGAGACCTTTGATTGTACTCTATTTGTGAACTAGGAAAAAAAGGAAAAAGAAGAGGGGAGGAAGGGAGAAGATTGTAGCCTTTCCTCTCTTTTTAAGCCAGAATTTCAAAGAAGAATCTAAAATCGCATTTGAATGTTGAGTGTGGATTCCCCCCCACACCATGTTCATGCTCAGTCTAAGAACTGCAATTTTACAGGCCTATTTAAAATTTGGTCCATAAAAATCCGTCCTGTGCTTTGTACTTTGGGAACTTCTTAATCTCCTCAGGCCACTGAAGGTCAATCACATTCTGCAGGTTTCATTCTTCCTTTAATATGATTTGTTTGTTGGGATTGGACTTTGAGTCAAAAAAATAGGTATCTTCTGTTAGCAGTCTGGCAGTTGTAGCATGAAACTCTGTGCAGGTTAATTTACTCTGGAGAGATGGCTGAATTAGCTTCTGTGAAGATGTGCATTACCTGGCCCTGATGCTTCTGCTTCATGATGCAGCCTACTTAAGGTGAGCTTGGCTGTCTGTGACTGTCTTGACATCTGCAGCATTCATGCATTTTTCAGTGTGTGCGTTTGAATGTAAAATACATGGTGTAGGTATGATCCCTTGTGGAAAATGAATAATCATTGCAACAATTACTTAAGCTAGTCCTGCTCCTTTGTATGCCTGTAATTTGTTATTTGAAAGGTAAATTAATTGTATTTCTATGGAATCAGGTTCTACCCTATCTTGATAATAAGTAATTCATTTCCTGAAAAGTGAAACAGTTTCAGCAACAGAAGTGCTGAAGTCAGAGAATGTGAAGCTCTCATCAGAGGGATCATTTCTCCTCGCGTTTCATTTGGCTTGAGAAACTGCCAAAGCGGTTACAGACCAACTAAGGTGACATCTCAGTTGCTCTTTCCACACAAGCAATGTGAGAAGCTAGGCTGTAGCGTTAGCCCCATACTGATTGTATTGATGTGTGCTCTGTGTCATAATAGGTGCCTTAATAACACCGAACAAAGCTATAAAGAAAAAAGTTGAGAGAATTTGAATGTTTGCTCCTCATCTCAGAGGAATTTGGGGCTAATGAAATGCTCTTTTGGAAGATATTATGGATTAAAGGCCTCTGAATACTTCAGCCACTGATTTATTGCACCAAAGGGGAAACCTTTTATTGTCACCCACTCATCCTAGACATCTAGACATAAAATTAAAACACACCATCTGCTCCCTATTTGAAAGAAAGCATGTACATACTTACTGTTCTGGAGTAGGTTTGCCTGGATTTGACTTGCTGTACATAGTTGGTTCAGAGGATCAGAATTTAAAATGTGTATTGTTCATCATGCAAGACACAGATGGACTCGGCTGTAATCTGGGATTACTGACTTTTTCTTTCCACTCACCCTCGCTTCAATTGTTTGGTGAATATGAAAAATTGTCACTAACTTGTAGAACTTTCTTGGAGGTTCTCATGGACTTGAGAATTATCAAAGAGTAGCTCTTAGAACAGATTTGTTGCAAAGACTGACAGTGTTGCCATTGCTGTGTTTTAGTAGAGCATTCTTATTTGTTTGATCAAACCCAAGAACATAATTTTAAAATAAATGGCAGTCTGACTGGATGAGACTATGAAGAATGTAATATTTATAGCCACAGCATACTGGCAGTAGAGTAGAACAAGTTAGAAGTGATTTTATTTGGCAATAAAAACTTTTTCTCTTCACTAAACCTCTACTAGTAAAATTCATAAGCTGGTGATATCTACCTCTATAGTGGAAAGTATTTATTGACTTTATTGGCAATTTAATATACTTTGTCAAGCTTTGTTGGTTAGTTTCTATTGATTGTGAGACACATGGAATTACTTTTGCTTCCTAAGTGAATGACTGTGCAAACACTTCCATTCTGGCTTTGTAATTCACTTTTGAAAAGTTTCATAATGATGCATATTTAAGATAGAAATGGTAGTATTTAGCTTAAGAAAAAAATGAAAGGTCGTTATGTGAATTCATTTTTTAAATCCTGGATAAATTAAATGATGCTTTTGGGAAAAGCATGAGCTGGGTTTTGTATTGAGTTTGGTAACCTCTTATTCTTTCTTTTCTTTCTGCTACATCTTGTTAGGTACTCATTATGTCCAGCTATAACATAGAGTTCTGCAATTATTTTCTTCCAAGTGAAAACACACTTGCTTGGAGTTGATACATTTCAGGGAAGGGGAGAATGGAGAAAAAAGTATCTACTTATGGGATTACAGTTTAAATTTCTCATTGCTGATGTGGCCCTTTCCAGCATTTCACAGAGCATTGGATTAGGTTAAAACTGAGTGGTTAACTCCTATCACTGGGGAGTGAAAACCGCATTTCATTCCCCATGTTGGTTTTCAGTGGCTCACGAGAAAGTAAAAGAAACAAGTTCCACTCAAAGTCCAGAGATACTGGTGTAAAATTTCCCATGCTATTTCTTGTTTACTTGTCATTCTGCAGTGTCTTGCCAACAGTAGCACATCTGAAAAACTTTGAACTGCATCTTCTTTTATGGGCTATACTGAACATCATCTGTCCTTGCTACTGCTATAATTTTCTTCTGTTACTATACTGAATTTATCCAAGGAATGTTGATATCAGCCGTGACAGTAGTAACATAGTCGTGAGAGATGAATGAAACAAAAGTAGGTATTTCCAAAAACTAAACAAATGTATGCCTTCTTCCTCTGGTAAAGCTATGCCTTTCCTTTTGATAATACATTTTTTGTGAAACAAAACATACATTTCCCCGGGTGTTTAATCATCTAGTGAGTGTAGAAGTGTTTTGAATGAAGCAAATACCAAGCGGATTTAGAGCAAAACAGTGCTGGCTAATGTGTTTTGTTTATACTTATTTTAAAATTTCAGCTACCTTTAACATCATACCCTGTGCATATTGAACTTCAGATTGATGAATGTTGAATCAAAAGCAAACACAAAGTACTTCCTTTAAATTCTTCTAATTCAGAAGCAAACTATTCAAACTATCTTAATAGCTTTTTTTGATTATTATTCCTGTTTGGGAAATGGCAAATATTTATTTATCCAGCTACCTCCACATTTTCCACCATCATTATTCACAGTGATCCCTGCAGTGATAAGTGGTCAATGACCCTAGTGCAGGGTGAACTACAGCAATCTTACAGAGTTGCCCATTATTCATCACAGTGGTAGAACAGCTGCGACAGCACAGTGACATTTTGCTAAAAGCTCTCATTTTCCCCAGTAGGTTATTATACAGGAAGAATAAAATGTTTTCTTAAAGACCAGCAACATCTTTTCTCTGAAAGGTCACTTTTGTTTGTTCTTTCTTACTTTGGTGGAAGATAAAGTCAAAAATTTGAAGAGGAAACTCCAAAAGTACTACCAAAAATGGTAGTAATTCTGTATGAATGTCTCCATTTACCCGCTCAAACTTGCTCTCAGAGAACTTGGAACTAGATTTAAAACTTTGTTTGCTAAATGGTGTCTCTGAGCAACATGATCTAGTTGAAGATGTCCCTGCTTGTTGTAGGGGGTTGGACCTGATGACCTATAAGGTCCCTTCCAGCCCAAACTGTACTAGGGTTTCTCTCGACCTGCTGACTGCAGTTCTGCTAACACAGCCCAACATACTATTGGCTGTCCTTGCCACCCAGGTACACTGCAGACTGATACTCAGTTCTTTGTGGACCAGCACTCCCAAACAGTCTTCTGCCAAGCTGCACTCTGGCCGATTGGCCATGCAGTGTAGCATGGGGTTATTCTGTCCCCGATAGAGCACTGTGAATCAGCTTTTGTTGAACTTTTTGAGGTTTTTTTGTGAGCTCATTTCTTGAGCCTGTTGCAGTCACTCTGAATTGCCTTATCCTCTGGAGTGTTGGTGACCACCTGTTGCCCTTTTGGTATCATCTGCCAACTTGCTGAATGTGCCCTGCCTCATTGTGCAGGCCATTAACAGTGGTGTTAAGTGGTATTGGTGCCAGTATTGATCCCTGAGGGATGCCGGTACTAACTGGCTGCCAGCTGGAGTTCATATAGCTGATTACAACCCTTGGGTATCCATCTGTCCAGACAATTTTCCACCCACTTCAGAGTATACTTATGCGTTTGATATTTCATTGAATTGGTTAAAGGGTACTTTGGAAGACCATATCTGATGCTGTTGACTGTATAGTAGTATAGCTTTGGTGAAACAATGGTGTTAGCTGTGAGAGTTAACATTCTTGTGTAAATAGCAAGATTCTCTTGCTGGCAGTGTGGGATCTGTATTTTAACAGATGATTAACTGGTGATGGTATAAAGAACAGTATGCAGAATGTGTCACAGACACAGAGAAGACATTTAAGCAGGGAGCACACATGGTTAAGTTTTAAAACTGAAATAAATTGGGGTTTGCTTTGAAGGGAAAAGATTACTAATGCTATTTGGAGTGTCACAACAGAATAGGTAGAAGAAGTGAGTGTGTTGCTTGTGACCACTCTGGAAAGCAACATTTGTGCACGTTGTCATTTCTTGTAGGTGTACCCTCAGATTTTCATTCGATAGGCAGCTGTCCTAGGAAACGCCAGTCTATTAAAGTATTTGAAAGGCAATCAAGCACAAAACCAGCTTAGTAAAACTCTTAGTAGTTTAGTTTTATTGAGGTTTGTGGATGACTTGCGAAACCTGAAAATTGTTTCCTTGGGGAACCAGTAATTTGAGAATTTAGATTTTAGGGAGATTCAGCACTCAGTGTGAATGGAGGACCTAATGCGCAGCTTTCGGGACCAGAAATTCTAAACGTACAATTAGTTATCTTTGAAACAAACATTTTAAATCTTGTCCGTGGACAAGAGATGCTGCTGTTGTTACTTTACGTAAACCATTAAGAATTTAAGGCCTAGAGAAAACACACAGTGCTGTGTTACAGCCTTCATAGAGTTCTTTGGTTTTCCACCATTTTATGAAACTGCCTACAGGAATGTAATAGATGGGGGAAAAGTTCTCAAGGGCAAGTCGGTGCAGTTCTCCACCCCCTGTGCAGAGGTCTGTGGCGAGTCAATTAGCTGATTACACGTGATATTGAAACCGGAAAATGAACCAGTTTGCAGCTGGATGTATTGATAGAACCAAAGCACAATATGCCCTAAAGTAGTAAATGAATTGAAAGTCTCACCTGGAACATATCTGTTAAATTGTTATGCTAATACTGGTGGTGATAATTATAATCGCCAAAATAGCTGATGACTGAACAAGATAACAGCTGATTTTTATATGATTTTTTTTTTTTAATCTTTAATGTAGTGAAAAGATTTTTAAGAACCAGGTGGTTCATACTAACAGGATGGTTCTTATTATCACTTTGCTTTTGTAGAATAGTTTCACCTCAAGATGAATTTCCCTACCATCATTTCCATTTGTACTTTATGTATTATTGCCTGACAGGTTGACCTTTTCAAGTTGCATGCTGTGAAATGTTGCTACTAAGGATAGTTGATGTCAAAACAAGTTCTTTCCTAGATCTTATTAAAAATATTCAAAGATGAAAGATTTCTAATTAGGCTACAGAAAAGTGTATTATTAGTAACGTGTACTTAAAAAACCCACAGATATTTCTTCCCTTCCTGTACCTAGAAAGATAGTTAGTGCCAATTGAACTTCTAAAATAATAAGTGGAGTTCACGAGTTCTCACCACAAAGGTTATTCAGTTTTGAAAAACGTCATTTATTTTAGAAGTCATTTTGCTTTAATAGTACAAGCTTATATCCCAAACTGGGAAGATTACTGTGTCCTTGCACATCTGCATTTGTTTTATGTTAACCAGGGGGTTGAGTTTCTCATCTTTTCGATCTAGCTGCTTCAACTGTCAGTTTGGTATAGTTGCTGGCTTGTTATTTATATAATTTAAAATGATAAATCTTAGGAATATTACTTGATGTTACTGTGAACTGTGAAAAGAATATTTTCTTCATTTGATAAACTGATTTCTGTGAAAAGACAGCGAGGTTTTTGTGGCACAAGATGTAAAATAAGATAAAAGGAAATGTCCAGAGACCAGTCATAGGCAAAAAGTATTTTTTTATGTTTCTCAACAGTATAGATGTTATTCTCAATAATCAATGATGTGTTGAGGTGAGGTCCTATTTGCAGTCAAAAGACAGGACTGATCAAGTTTTGTTTTCCCTTAAGGTTATGTAGGAAGCTTGCAATTAAGCTTGGAGGACCTGAACTCAGGACACAAGCAACAACTCAGTCGCCTTTCTTATATGCTATCCTCCTAGGAAAAAGTTCACACCCTTTTTTTTTTTTTCCTTTTTTTCTTTTCTTTTTTTTTTTTTAATCATTAAAAGCTGACTGTACATGCAAGGAAGTTCTAGGAGGAATCTGCCTGCAAGGGGGAAAAAAAAAAAATCTTTACGGGAAAATTTGTAGTACATTTAAACCTTATCTGTTATTTTATGTAGAAATTTCCTTGATCTTTTAAAGGAACTGACTATTACAGTAGTTTAAAATATCTCATAATTTTTAAGTGTAGTTTTAAAGTATATTTTTATTTCAGGTATTACACTCTATAGTTTTATTCTGTCCATCTGAAATCCCTAAGATATTAGAACCAGGGTTTTTTTTGTATTAGCAGAAGTCTAACTATACTTATACCAGAAAATCAGCCTTTATAGTTCTTGTTGCATTTTCATCTTGTTTATGGTAGATCTTTAAAGATTGACTTCTTCCCTCAAAGACTAAAATTTCTCTCCTTATCTTCTGTAATTAAAAGAATTAAGTTTTTCTTGAATTGGATAAAAGTTTTTAATGAGCATTAATAAGAATATCAAAGCAGTTTTACCTTTTTCCATGTTCCTAGCAGTTGTGAATCTAGTAAAACTGGCAGATTCACCAGCATTGATTGATTGATTGATTTTTAGCATTTGACCAGCTGTATTTTGTAAGTAATAACTATAGAGACATTGCCTCACTTTTCCTTAATTGAGGCTGTGTATATTTATGGTTATAATTTAGATTGAATCTTTGTGACAGGAGCTTCGTAGCTAACTTGAGTACATAATGTAACATGTCAGAGAAGAGCGAATGTGGTTTAAATTGGTGGCAGCTCTATGATTGCAGCCTGGCAAGACACCGAATAGTGCACACCAGCATTCTTCCCCAACTCCTGTTTGATAACCATTTTTTAGGGATCGCTGAAGTGAGGCTTCCTTCTTGTTACTTGGTCCGCTCTGGCTGCAGTCCTGCAGTCTTCTCTTCCACAGGATGTGTCAGTTGAGCCGGTACTGCGCAACATGAGTTTGTGCACGCTTCACAACATCTGGCTGTAGAAAAAGCACCATTCGGAGCTGAAACTGAACTCTAGACTTTGCAGCTTCTTGAGATTGCTGTAGCAGTTAGAAAATGAATTGTCTGTTTCTTACACTCGTTTACTGACTTCATGGTTATTCAGTTCATTATAAAATCAAATAATTTTCACAGGTGGGAGGGAGGGACTTGAGCAACATCATCTGTGCTATGGATGAGTAACCTCATGATTGAGGTGGTGTATAGAAGGAACAGTGATAGGTTTTTTTGTCTTTTTCCAGCTATAGGATACTTACCTTCTGATCCATTTAGAGATGCTTTGAGAACGTACCTTAGATCAATCACCAGGAGATTTCAAACCTATTTTGTGAGCAAGGTGTAGGAATAAGTTAAACCATTTAGCAAGATTCAAGCACTTTGGGTGTGACCAAAAGCAAACATTTAGATACCTGATAAACTTCTGTTCTGCAAGTATGAATACCTAGAGATCATGAGCTGTTTCCACTTTTAGTAATGCATTCT
>JAAGNO010023477.1:0-65838 GCA_033439905.1 Ceryle rudis | reverse complement strand
ATACCTGATAAACTTCTGTTCTGCAAGTATGAATACCTAGAGATCATGAGCTGTTTCCACTTTTAGTAATGCATTCTCAGCTGCCATCTAAGCCTAGAATTTGGATTTATGATTAAGATGACTTAAGAGTTTATTTTACCCAAGTTACCTTGTGTATTTAATTCAAAGGATGTAATAAAATATCTTCCAGATATTTAAGAGCTGTGACTTGCTATCTGCATTGATGTAACTAATGATATGTGTACTTCCTGATTACTGATTATACTGCCACATAAGCAACGGGTTATATTTTGAAGTGCAATAACGGGTGAATCCTATGTGAACTATCCCACTTGAAGTAGATCCATTTCAATATTTTAAAGCAGCTTTTATGGAGAAATAGCTCCAGGAGGCATGCGTGTGTCACAGTTCAAAAGTAATGCAATTCATTGCGGTAACCTCTCTTCTAGCATATGAGTCTTCAAATGGAGAAATGAAGCAGCTCTTTTTGATGAATTCCATTAGATGAGGTAAATCAGCAAAACTTCCCTTCTTCTGAACTAGGCTTTTATTGCACTAGGCAAGTGATTTTTAAGGCTAACCAGAGTTTTCTTTTGAAAAAGAATGCAATGAGCATTGTATTAACAAATTTCTGTGATTCTGATGTCAAGTGGTAGACAACTCAAGTCTTTAAACAAATAAAAACCACCTACATGTGTGAAGGACACCACAAATAAGAAAGGACAGCATTTGAAAGAGACCAGCATTTTTGTGTGTGCACATAGACTTCAAACAGTGGCCATTTGAGTGTGTTCCAAAGAGCGGTGCTTTAGGCCTCGCTTTGCTTAACCAGTAAGTAGGATTTGATGCCATGTAAAAAGTTCCCAGCACTGAAGCGAACAGTTGATAGAAAACTAACTACTGTGTAAGCATTACAGGGATTTTGTTTTGCTTTTCTGTGAAGCATTGGCACAGGCAAGATAGCAGACTCTCTGCACCGATGTCTCGTCTTCCTTTAAAAGTTTTCTGCACGCGTGGCTGTTGAAATGAAGAGAGTTTTAAAGTGCCATAGGTGCTGGAGTTTTTATCTTGTATTCTTATTTCAGCTTTGTAATGCAGAGGTAATCTTTCTTTCTCCCAAGACAGGTTCCATATGTAATTTGAACATGTTAAATGACATTCCTTCAGACCTAAATCACTGTTGGAAGACAAGAAGATAGGGTGAGTCAGAAAGTTAGTTTTTGTGCAGACTTCAAAGCTGATGTGAGTATGTATGCGCGATACTAAACAAGCTATTGCCATCTGATCAGAATAGCTGGCTTTCTTAAACAGCTAGAGAAGCAAATGAAAACCAGAACAGCTTACAGATAAAACAGGTGAAGTCTTGGACTTTAGTGGGCAGAAGAGAACATCCAGATGCTTCCTGTATGCACTAGCAGGGCTTGTTACCACATAGTCTGTAATCAGAAGAAGAGAGAGGGGGGCAGATTGGTGTTTCTTGCTGTTGGTAGGTTGCCCCTGGAAGAATGGCTTATGGTTTGCACAAATGCTTATAAGAAGCAGCCTAGAAAGAATAACTCAATCATGAAATCTGCATGTTTCCCTGAACTACCTTGATATGTAAATCAATCCCTCTACAGGTGTATGGAAATAATAGTTTAGGAAGGGTCTGGGGCAAGTTATTACAAATAATAGTCTGATTCAAACAGAAAACAAAGCTGTAGTTCTTCAAATTTGCTCTTCTTAATTCTATTCTAAGCAGTTTGAATTACTTTTAACATCTTTCATAAAGATTATAAAAATCCCTATGTTCAAATACTCTGAGACAATGCAAGATATGGAGTTTGAACCAAGTAATGCTTACATAAAGATTTAATGTCATTGAGCTGTTTGGGGTAAAGCTGGGAGTACACAAACAGGTAATTCAGGTAACCTGTGAATTTAAGAACAGAAGGACATATCTTCCAACTCAGCCTCACTATAAAAGAAACAACAACAACAACAGCAACAAAAAACAACCCAACCTCTCCACCCCAAAAACCTCCAGAATTCAATGTTAGTAGCGTTGGCAAATAAGTGTATCAGTTTAAAAGACTAATACCAAAACATCTGTGCTGCAGCTGAAATATATGCTGTTCTAGTTTACTAGTGCTGGACTGTTCTTTTTTGTCAGTCTGTGGACTCATATTCTATACAGTGTTATTTGTCAGAAGTCCATTTCACTTTTACAGTCCCTCTGTTTTCCTACTGCTTCTGAATTATGGTTTTCTCCATGTCTTTTATATGGGGAATTCTTGGTGATAAAAGTAATACATGGTACATAATGTCTTATGTTTCTGATTGGATTTTTTTTTTCCCCTAGTCTTTTAATAATTACCTTTTGTTTGATCCTGTGGAGAAATGATGTTACAGTTTCAGTATTCCCCACCCCCCACTTCTAGTTGTTCTCGGGCACTAAAATAGAGGAAGAGAACAGTTTCAGGGAAAACATTTTGTGTTCTTACTTTATCCTTAAATGAATTAAGATATGGCTATATTGCTCCCTGATCTATTTCTTAATTTAATTTTGTAGAGTTCAGAAATTTCTTAACGTGAAATAGGTAATTAAAACTGCATGCTTTGCTGTGTTCAAGTGCTGGAGGAGTATTGCAGGCTTAATTTTGAGATTTGCTTTTTAACAACCCTTGTTGCTTATAAAATCTCTGTTTGTTTGTGGTTTAGTTAGAACATGACTAGGAAGAGGATCATTCTGGAAAATGTAGAACATAAATAGGGAGAGGATTATTTTGGAAAATTTCTCATCTAAATTTATATCCTAGAGCTCAACAGTCAATGTTCCTTTTTTTTTTTTATTTTCCCCAAAGTCATGAAGGACATTGGGAAACTCCCCATAGTCTCTTCTATTTTGGGACAGCAGTCATTTGTGTTTGGCTTCCTGAAATGCTTAGCACAGTAGAGCTGGAGCCCTAAGTGCAGAGATATTCCAGAAGGATGAAAAATAAATAATATGTATAACTTGAACGGGTACAAACCTAAGCATGAGCTTAACATTAGAAACAAATCTATTCCTACGTATAATGGCACTCTTAGAAAGTTTTACTGTTCAAGAGCTCCAGCCTAAGATATGTAAGGGTTTATGTGGAGGATAAGCGGTTTGTGAGACTTGGCCTTCGTCCTGTGGGCAGTCATACGGTATTATGTGGGAGTGCTAAGGAGTGGATGGATTTGGAATTTAATAGGGATTTGGAAGATTAGTAGATTGGTTGTTGGGGGGGAGGTGGGGGAAGTCTTCTAAAGTCACGGAGTCATTATTAGATAAGGTGCTGCAATAACCTCTGAAAAAGGGTGTTGCTATTGCATCTGATTTTCCTGGAACTTGGCTGATGCAGACAAGATTTGCTATGACTAATAGGATTGCAACAAAACAGAATGCAGACATTTTTCCTGTAATTTAGTGAGGCATCTTTTGATCCATTATCATCCCTGAGCTGAGGGCTCACTGTGCAAAGCTGAAAGTGAATGACACGCTATAAAAAGATTTTGGTCTTTGTAACATAGAGAAGGTGGATAGAACATAATTGCTTTGCACATTGGGACTGCATATTTTAGTTTCCTCTCACTCCTCTGTTTCTAGGCAGTGTTAAAAAGGTGATATTTCCCTCAAGTTTGATGGCAGCAGAATGGATCTGTATAAGGATTGTAAATAAAATAAATAAAAGAAATTACTAATAACCTTTTAGATTGCTTATTGGGTTATCTTAAAAGAGAAGGAAGAAGCTTAACTTTCTTAATTTCAGCGATGTTTCCTCCAGAGTAACTACTATTGGAGAGGACAAAGCAAGGAAACTTCTTGGGCTATTCTCACAACTTCTGAGGTTAAAAACAGAAGCTCATTCAAGACTATTGCATTACACTTAAGGTTTTGTTAAGGAGAAGAGGAAAACACCCTGTATCCAAAGACAGGAATTTATTGCTAATCTAATTAAAGTTTTAACAACCTATTAAATACAGCTATTGCTATTAGCACTCTTCAATTACAGTGTTAGTAGCACTCCCAGATCTGGCCTGGCTATTAAAGCATAAACTTGCAGAGCAAGTACATTGAGAGCTTTTCCAGCTGCGTTCACTGGCGAAATGCATTTCTATCAAGGGTCATGTTTTGTGGCAATCACAGCTCTTCCTCTTCTGCCTGTTTTGCCATACTGCATGTGTACCCAGTACATCTCATTCTGATCCTTAACACTGATTGCAGCAAGTTACCTACCTCTTGCTTGCATGCCTTTGCTTTCTTATCAGATGGAATCACTGAAATAGAAAACTTAAGTAAAATATGAACTGAATTAGTTTACATCATTAAAACATTTTGGTGATTTTTTTATTTTATTGTTTTAAAATCCACTTTGCACTTCTTATGTTAGGTCAAATA
Source organism: Ceryle rudis (assembly GCA_033439905.1). NCBI lineage: Eukaryota > Metazoa > Chordata > Aves > Coraciiformes > Cerylidae > Ceryle > Ceryle rudis. The sequence continues at coordinate 61,433 of JAAGNO010023477.1, read as the reverse complement.
GTAATGCTGAAATATAGCTAGGGTAGTAAAACTAGATGAAAATGCTGTACTGAACAGAATGTAGATATGATTAGGAGAACAGTCATTGCCACATTTCTACGGGAAATAAAATAAATTGAGCCTGTGGACCAGTAGGCCTGGTTATGCTAATTGGTACCTGTTTTATGCAATGGTCAGTAACTCTGTTACTGAATTTTATTATTTCTGAATTAGTCCTGTAAAACAACAGCATTCATTCTGATAAATTCATTGTTTCTGTGCTCTTCAGGTAGATCATGATCCTTAGCAAAATACTGGTGGATTTAATTTTCCTGGAGAATTACCCCAGTCAGAGAGGTAAGAGAACAAAACCATTACTCATTCTTTTGTCCCCCATACAGGGACAGGAAAATCTTTTAACACGTCGCATCCCATTTTCTAATGCAGACCAAAACAACCCGTCTCATCACATCAGCAGATGCTTTCTTCATCTAAGTCCCACAGATGACCCACCAATACTCTTTTTTTCCATGCTTGGTAACTGTCAAGATCAGCATCTGCTTTTTTACCATTGTTTTAGCAGAACATTGCTTCTGATTTATCAGGTGGCTAGGTCATGCTCCAGTTACAGTTTATATATCGCTCTTGCTACCCCACTGAACCAAAAGAGCACTTTGGTGTCTGTCTTTTCCAGGATTACTAGCAGCATGACCTTTGACTGATTATTAGGATACATTTCAGCAGTAATGTTTATGTTGATGCCATAAAGAAACCGTAAATGTGTTATTAAGCCCCCCCTTTTTAGAAACCCAAGCAGTCGGTCTTGTGTTAAGGTTGTGTGACAGGTATCAGTAAGCCATAGCTCTGATTTTTAATTCTCTTTTTTTTTTTTTTTTTTTAATAGTTATTTAGGACAGTTACCCAAGTCTATTCAGGAGCCTTGCTTTTGCAGTAGGTGAAGAGATCTATTTTAAGAAGTTTATGTACACAGAGCTAATTATAGCTAATTGTTATTAGGCTAAAAGTTTCAGTTTATTCATTTTGTATTTTTTCCTCTCAGATTCAGAATCCGAGTGGCCAAAATGATTAGAAATCACTGACTGTGTCAGTTAGTTGTATGATTCAATATCAAACCAACTGGCTAACAAAAATCACGTTACCTTGTTCCTCCACCTCTTAGTATGAGTCTTCAATTCCTTTAATGAACTTCAACCAGGCAAGTGGAGCTACCTTACTGGGACTAACATCTTCTGTCCCATTACGTTTGTTACCTTCTGTGAAACTGTAAAGAGGAGCTGGGGTAACTCCAGTCAGTATTAGGCTTCTCTTACTTGATTTTCTGTGAATTTTAATGATAAAGCTTTTCATATTGCTAGTCAGAATTGTAAATGGACCTGGGATGTTCACTGTATGATCCATTCTTTCTTAACATGATACTGTCCCTGGTGGACCTGTTTGAATTAACAGTATAGCTTCAGTTTCCTATTAGTTGCTGACAGCTGCTTCTTAAAGTCCTCTTCATTTGGGACTGAAGATATTGGACACAAAGCCCAAAAGATAGTTTTCATTATGAACTCCAAGGACTATTGGCATAGATCAGGATGGGAAAAAGATCTTGTCTTAGACTGAGCCAGTGCCTCTGGAATAGTCCAAATGGCTCTTCCCTGCTTGACTAGATCATGTGAGCATAAGTGGGACTCTGCTGGTGCAAAACACAGATCATAAATCTTTGCCTGGGAGAGGCAGTGAATGAGCAGAGTCTCCAGATGTTGGAGTTACTAGGTCGTTGTGGGACTTGCCTCCCTTCCCTGGAGATGCAGTGGAATAACTTAATCTCCTTTTTATTGTGCTGGAAACACCCTCTGGTAGGTCCCCAGATTATGGAGTACACCTCAACTTGCTCTATTCCCCACTAGCATCCCGAGAAGTGTCCTGTATAGTCAGAGAGGTTGGTTACTCATCACTGTAGTCCTTATGCCCGAGTTGTTTTTCTCTTTTCCGAACAGTTTCCTAGCTTGTTGCCTGTAAAACTTCAGCCATCCTGGGCATCTGGCTTTTTATGTATTTATATCTAGTTGCTCTGAAACATCAGGGGGCATTCCAACTACAGCATGTCTGAATAGCTGGAAAACAAGTCTAGAAGAGATATTTATAAATATGATTTGTGCAGCTGGCTGCCAGACTTATTTTCAAGCATCTTTGCCCCACCCTGGCATGTGTTATAGATGTCAAGATGTCCATTAGAAAAGATTGCCTTTTAAAAACAAACACCCCTCCTCCCCAAAAAGCAAATATCAACAAAACCCAACCATCCAAACCAGGATATTCTGAGAATGTGTTGTTATTGTTTCTTTTTTTTTTTTTTTTAGCATGAATTTAGATGTGTTTTATTTAAGGATCGATAGATGGAAAAAAATGTAAAATCTGAATGCAAAAAAAGAGAAAAGCACAGGAAAATCTGTTAATTTTTCATTCCTCCTGGGATTCTGAAACAGTTTGAGGAGGGTTTTTTTTTTTTTGTTTTCTTTTGATTTTATTAAAGCATTCTGTAGTGGTTTTGCAGAACAAATAAAATTGATGGAAAACTGCATTATTTGCTAATGTTTTCAATCTGCACCTATACCAGCATCCAATATTTGGGTCAGATCGTTTTCAAGCAGCTAACTGTCTAACCGACCGAATGCTTAAGCATAGTCAGGCTGATTATGATCAAGCAGTTGAAAGTTCAATGCACAATGAGAAATAGGATAGCAATTATCTTCTAAATTCCTTTACATGAACCACAGGTGGTGTTTGTGCTCAGGACTGGAGTCCTGGGTAATCTGTATCATCAACACAGTTCTGGTTTTAGATTCCTAATGTGTTTTTGACAAATTTCAGTATGGAAATGATTGAAGTCAATTTTTATGTTAATCCTCAGACTGCTGTGAGTAGGAGTAAGAGATGCGTGTGATTTCAGACTTAAAAAGCAAATAAAAGTCAAGTAGTTAAAATTCTGACCTCTGAAAGTGCAAGACGACTGCTTATCCCAGGTATTCATGAAAGCCAGACTTTAGTATAGCCCAGAATTTAGAAATGAACCTTGGCAAAGAAAATAAGACACGGAAAGAAAGCATGATGGCTATGGTAATGTTTTGTTCTTTGTTCATTAGGGTAAACTGCTGCCTCTCATGTACCATTCCATTCTCATGTTGCATCTCTCACTACATTTCAAAGGTCTTGCATCCAAAAAATTTTGTATGTGGAATGGTGGGAAAATGGGGAAATGCAGGACTCTTGTATCTGAAACTGAGAGCTTGGGAAAGAGGCAGCATGTGAATTCTAGTTGGTAGCAGTACAAGAGGCTTGGAAAGTGCCTGCAGGTTAAACACTTTGTTATTGGGCTTTGGATGTATGTGATATGTGTGCAGGCAGGACCGCTAGAATCTTGCTGGCTCTTATCAGGCCAAACGGTTCATGTTAGTGTATATATATATAGCTTGAGTAAGAACTGAGGGAAAGCAATATTTAATTGCTATTAAAATCGAATTCACTGGATTTTTGATAACAAGAGGTGCACATTTGTTTCTGTTTTCTGCACCTTGTCTTCTAGGTGGAGAATTGTTTGTCCAGCAATCATTAAAGCTTTTATACATAATAGAAGATGACCAAAAATAGTGCAGTTCTTTTCAGAACACTGTCTAGCTTGGCTTTTGTTAGAAACGCATTAGATAAATTTGGAAGTTCTTAGATCAAGTGTTCCCAATCTGAAGGGAATACATCTTTCCTCAGCTTGGTGGTGGGCAGTAAGATGACTTGTTGGACACCTGGGACTACTGTAGGGGAGTATTACAGGCTTGATGTCACGTGAATTCCTCTGAGCAGTGCTGAGACTAAGAAAAGGACGGGAGGATTGTTTTTATCATCTTGACACTAAGCTTAAAGGACGTACACAAATTAGACATACCCAAAATACAGAATCAATTTAACAAAGGGTGAATATATTAAAACAATATAGGTGTAAATGTGGGTTTTGGTTGTCAGGTTTTTTGTTTTGTTTTGTTTTTTTTACTTAGTTTCATTTTTCTTTTTCCAGCAGAAGATCCACTTGTTTTCATGTAGTTAAAATGCAATTTTTTTTCCAGTGGGAACTTAAAAAAAAAAAAAAAAAAAAAAGTCTAATTTCTATAGCTTTACTGCAGAGAAATACTTATCTTCATAAAGGTCACACACAAATGCTGCGAAGCACTGAGGTCCCAAATGCATTTGAATGAGTACACTGACATTCCCATCGTGTGTGTAGGTTAAATCATAGCCATGTGTTCTTTTTATTTTATTTTTTCAATTTTGTTTTTCTAAAAAGGAAAAGATAAATGTTGTTCAGGTTAGATAAGCTTATGTTAGAATCCATACTAGATGCTGTTGCTGAGGCTTTTTGCTAAGTTCCTTTTAGAATTAGGTGTTTTGACTGGCTGTTTGCTGAGAAATTTTACTGTGCCGTTACATGGTTTGAACAGTTTTGATTTGGTTCACTTAGAATCTAATGAAATTCAGTCTCGACACAAAGCTTAGATAAATTTATAAGGAAAAAGAAAAAAAGAAAATCGAAACTCTCCTTCTTGTCAATACATCTTTATGTATTGTCCTCTACAGTGAGCACATTCTCCTTTAATATTGTGGGAGTATAGACGATGGAAGAATTGTTCTTTTGTCTGTCTGATCATACAAACAACAAAGTAATGAAGTCATGTGACAAGTTGAATACGTTTAAAACAGTGGTGTTTATTTCAGAGCACTCTTAAGATAGCACTTCAGAAAACCTGTGGAGTCTTGCTCCAAAGCCCCATGTTGCTGAAAGTGTAGATTGCTTAAGAGCCTTGAACCAAGCCCTAATTCCTTGTTTTCTAGATAATTCTTCACATGTTTTTCTGATCCTCCTTTTTAATGGGAATTTGCTTGGTAACATTAGTTGGTGATTGTTAGTGTGGAAATTTTGCTGGAAACAGATAATTTAAACATTATCATTTAGTACACACAAACTCTTCCTGGTAAATAATAGTTTAAAGAAGACATCTAAGTACAAGAAGAAGTGTATCATAATTAATAGCATGCAGTGATACCTTCTGTAAATTGTCATTGATTACACTGAGGATTATATGCTCCTCTGCTTAATGGCTCATAATGCAAATATAAAAAATGATGTTTATATGTATTCCTGTATAACTACGTTTTCAAGTAAAAGACATGCGTATTCTCACCCAACCAGTGATCTTTTCTGAACAATTACATTTGAAGGCATTTGTCCAACATGTTTCTCTCTGAATTTCAAGCACGTTCTTTTATTATTTCTCAAACATAGGGATCTCCTAAGCATAAATTACTACCTTGACATGGGGGTTCCCATCTGTTCCAAAGCTTTTTGGGTTTGCATTTAGTGCAAGTTTTACAAAGAAGCAAAGAACCTTCTCAGAATCATTCAGCAGGGTACCCCAACACCTATAGAAAGAGCAGTTCACTGCTGAACTTGAAAAAGCCTCCCCTCCTTCCAAGAAAGTACCATCTGAAATTGTTTCCCCGCACAAAGCTTGTCGGTATGTTCTTCATCTTGCGTGACAGTTTCCAGTACTCTGTGGGTAACACAAATGTGGTGAGAATACAAAGTACCCCGTGTTCTCAGGCAAAAAGACACTGTCAAAGACTAAATTGTCAAAAGAGAAATTGTTAAAACATGTTGATAAGTAAAATAGCAACAATCCCAAGGACCAGATGGTGCTCATAGAAAACTTGAAAGAATTAATCATTTTGTTCTGTAGGCTGGTAGCAAAAATATGTTTGCTATATTTAAATGAAGACACTTTACTGAAGACTTTCAGAGTAATTGGAATTTCTTAAAACTCTTTGTCAAAATGGTATTGAAAGAACTGTATGTCAGATGATTTAGAACCAGGTAATTTGGTTCAAGCATTAGGTGATGGTAATTTAGAGAGACAGTTTGAATAGAGATAGTGGAGATCCAAGCTTAGGTGGGAAAACAAGTTACAGCCCTGTGTGTTGTTTAAATAGTGGGCTGTTTAGGCCAAGCCTTCCTCCCTTCCTTGTCTTTCCTGTTGAATATTTTTACTCTTGTGGCTTCGCATCTGGTGAAGTATTTGATAGACTTTAAATATGAAAGAAAAGAATTAAACCAGACTGTGCATTATATTGGAAACTAATATATGTTAGTAGTTTATAGATTACTGTTGTCAGCCCTGATCACAGGGATACCTGCAGTGGTTTCTGGAGAGCCGTGTTTCTTCGCTTTAAAAATCCTAACTATTCACTGTTGCTTTAAGTATCAGATTATAGTTTAGATGGCTGTGAAAAACTTTTTTATGGTTTAAGACAATTTTCTGTGTTTTCACCTTTGAAATACATTTAAAGACTCGTGAAATAATTGCTACAATAATATGGATCCTTACTCATTAAAATTTCTCTCTTTCTGAGCTTTATACTGTGTGCTATTATACTTTCTAGATCTTAGAAGACTAAGATTTTGTTGGCTTGCACGCTCTTGCTGTTGATAATTTTATTTACTGTGATTAAGAAAAAATAAAATAAAAGGAGGGGTGAACCAAAATGGGAGTATTGTTTATGCACAGTCTGGCTAAATGATCTGGTGCGTCTTCCGTTCTTGCCAGTGCTATTGCTTAATCTACTAACAGTGAGACACTAGTCATAAATACTTATTTTAGAGTTTTAGCACAGAGCTATTACTATTACTTTCAGTTGACATTTTATTTTTCAAACTTTGATGGTTTTGTTCCCTGATGGAGAAATGTGCATTTTCATATTCAGAAATTAAACTAAATCCATGCTGTTCCTGAGCACAGGGCTAGGAATGCTCCAGTGATCTCCACTGGAATTTTCTCACTGTGTCTGGATGAGTTCTGCTTAGAACATGAAAGTGCAGTCTGGTACCTCTGCTTGCTGTGACTTGTCTGTTCACAGCTGTGATTCTGTGGTTCTCTGGTTGTAAATTTGTCTCTTTCAGAGTTGTGTTGCCTGATAGATCCAAAGTAAACATAAGATTTTCTACCATTATGGACAGGCAGCTCCCTTCATTTTCTTCTGTCTTTAAACTGACACTGTTCTGTAAAACTTCTTCAGAGGGAACATTGTCAATATGTACGTGTAATAACATAAATATAGTTTGTCTCCTAAGAAAACATAACATTGCAAGCTGTGTGTGTACTCAGAGTATTTTTCATCTTGAAATGCGTGTGAGAGCAGTTCATTTTATGAATACTGTAAGAAGAAACATTTTAAAAGAGATTATTAAAAAAGAGAGGTATTAATAAAAGCTTGTTGGGATTGCTACCCTTAGTCAGCGTAGCATTTTTGAAGATGTTTTGGGTGATGAAGCCCCTCACGCCTGTCAATAGCAGTAGAGCTTTTAAAGAGCATCCAGACCCTAAAAGTTGTTTTATCTGCCTATTGTTAATTATGGGAACAAAATAATTCCTACACTTACCTATTTGTGGATTTAGGAAGCAGTGTGTGCCTTAATCTCACTATTCTTCAATGTAAAATTAGGCCAAAGGAATATGCTTAAGGAGAAGCACTTTTTTTCCTTCTATTTAGACTTTCTTGCGCTTCCAGTTTCTCTTTTTGTGCCTGTCTTAGTGTTACCACAGTTCCTTCTTGTTTGCTTTTCTTTCATTCTTCCATTGTCACATATTCCATTGAAATCGGTGAACTTTGCAATGTAATTGAAGACACTGTTACATTTTTTTCAATTAAAAACCCCAACGACCTAGTTCAGCCTTATCACACTTGTCTTTCTTTCAGTAAGAAATTTGTGTTTCTCTAATTTGCTCTTGCACAACATTTGGGGAAAGGAGGGGTAAAAAAAAAAAAAAGGGCATTGGTGGTTGTTTTTTCCTTCTTCCTTTCCCTCAGAGGAGAGGACAACAATGTTTCTGATAGATTTACCCTTGGAAGATGAATGAGAACATCTAAAGCTTTGTGGATTGGAAATCAATGTGCATAAAGCAAGAAAAATGGGCAATATTATCAAGTGAATAGTTTGCACAGTCAGTGAACTCCAGAAAAAATAGGCCATTTTCCTATCCCTAGTTAAGCTGGCAAACTCCAGCGTAATCAATTCTAACTCTTATTTCCCAACCTCTCTTAGCAGGTGTTCCACTTGCTGCCACAGCACACGGGTTTGTGCTTGCCTTACAGTAGTCCCAGCTGTGTACTGAGAGAAGTTTAGTGTGCTCTCTGATACCATCTAATTGTTGGGGTGTTTTGGGGTTTTTTTCTATTTTTTTTTTTTTAGGAGCAATCACCAATAATATATTAACCTCTGCATTTAAAATGGTTGCTTACAGCCTGTGTGCCAAATTTTCAATTTCTGTTTATTAAAACTTGCCTTGAAATTCCCTCACCTTGCTCCACTGATGTTCCATATTGGGAACTGTATTAGGGAAAAATATTTGTAGCTGAGTGCATTGCTCTGAATTCAGCAGAATTCTTTGGTGGGAAGTCCTACAACCAATTTTAGAACAGAGCATTAGCCATTTTCTGCATCGGGGAATGTGACTTTTGCATCAGTAAGGCCTTGTACCAATTGACTGTCACTTTTAAGTATGAAAGTGGCTATTCTAATTCTTAACTAGGCTGTCCTGGCATTTTCCATGGTAGAATGTACTTAGGTTTATTTGGAGGATTCTGCACCATGTCTGTTGAGTGAAAGTATGTAGGTGGAATCTTGGCCCTATTAAAACAGATGAAAAGCTGCCTGGAATGAAGTGAAGATTTCTAACTGTGGGTTTGGACAAAACGAGCTAAGAAGCAGTGGGCAAAGTTCATCAGTTGTGGATGTTTCTTATCTCAGATATAAGTCCTCATAAGAAACTAAGCCGAGACTGCTCAGTTTCCATGCCTTAAAATCTTATGACCCTTGTACCGTCATCAGTTCTCAAAGTAGCAAAAAAGTTACCAGTTGAGTCAACAAAAAGTCCAGATAGCTGTAGAAAGAATCAAATGTAAATCTTCAGAAAATATTCTTTTAAGTCAAATTGAGCTGGATTTCTTGGCACTGAAGCTCTCGTACTATATTGGAAAATGTATTTCTTTATTTATGAGTGCTAAGAATTTAATGAAAAGAACTGCCATGGAGAGGAATCTTTTTCATTAGTGCAGAAGTATCTCTAGGTTAATTTTAAAGGTCTTCTGATGTAAAATTCTCTTAATCTATATAGATTCAGGTAAATTTTCTGGCAAAGATACTACTGATTCACGTTCATTTGAATAACAGCAAGTCACACTATATTCTTCCTTAATCTGTGGAGGTTTAAAATCCAAGAAGTATACTGCTGGCTTTACATTTGTATATTGTACAGGAAATTATAACTACCACAGAGGAAAGTTTGTGACTGTTCTCTGTGAAAAGAGTGTTGGTCATTCTCTGTAGGACAGAGAAGATTTTAAAGCTGAAACCAAACGAACTCTGTCCACTTCCAGTATTTTTTTTTTTTTATCTGACTATCCCAGTTAGCTTGAAAAATGAATGGGATAATATGTAAATAACAAGTTAACCGTACTCCTTTGCCTGCGAACAGTGCTACAGTCAGCTTCACAAATTGAGTAGGACATACACATGTGCCAATGTAAAGGGACTTTTACTGATACGGAGGGAAAACAGGGGCTGAGAAAGGGAGCAGAGAACAGAACTCGAGGGCCAGTCAGATGGCCCTGTTAGAATAGGGCTAGTAATGTGCTGAGGCCAGCAATTGGGAGGTGGTAGTATGTCATTAAGCAAGATTATTCATATGACATTTTCCAGCTGTTGCTGTTGTAATTTCAGAGGTGCACTTGCTATTTTCCACCCGCTGTGTCTATGAAAATACTGTATCTAGCAGAAATTTTCCTTGCTTATGTTAAACACGTGTTAAAATAGTCTATATTTTATATGGATTGTCGTGTAGCAACTTTTAAAAATTGTATTTCTGTTTTCTTTAAAGATGAAGATTAAGGTATTAATGAGCAAACGGATGAGACTATTATCAACATCACTAAGGAAGAAATCAGTGTAAGTTCAATTTAGTGGTAAAGGAACCTAGCAACGTTATTTTCTCTGATAATGGCATAGTTATGTAAAGAGATCAATCTCTTCACAGGAAAGGCTGTTGGAATTGTCTTATTGTAGTGTAGTTTTGCTTTGTTGCTGATGGCTTTTTCTCTGCTCTACTCGCTGACTTTCCAAACTCTAGTGAAAACCAAACCAGATTTTTTATGGATAAAATTAGTTTTCAGCTAGAAACTAAACCAAGAGAAATAAAATTACTTTAATGTCTTGCATTCTTGCATTAATTTTATCTCTGTTTTCTTTTTAGAGTGCATATGTTATTGCAAGAACTAAGCTTTTTTAAAACTAGGAATATTGTTGGTTGTTACTATTTTTGGTAATTTCAATAAGAAACATCTAGTTCTTGTGCAAATGCATGTACACAGGGAGAAAGCTTAATTTAGCTATTGAAGAACCACTACCCAGCCTAAGTGCTCTTGTTAGTACTGCAGGGCTAGGGCTAAATGTTATCTTGTGAGCATTTCACAGTAGGTATGTATTTATTGCACAGTTAAGGGTAGCTGAGACCGTGTCTATCCTTTCTTCCTAGGTGAAATGGTTTGCAAACGCAGAATAATTTAGGATTGTTCTAGATAAAATAGCCTGGAGTTTGTTGGTTTATTTGTAAATGTGACTTTGAACTGTGACTTTTGCTTAATCAATGTATTCATGAGCCTCAGGCCTCTGTGCCCTTGTGCGTGGCCCCACATCACTGTTCCTGTGACTGGATGTCAGCTTTGAGAAATTATCTGTCCATGAATATGGACTGAGGGGTATGTGCTGTGTTTGGGATGTCTTTCATCAAATTCTTCCTGCTATATGGATTGTCTTAAAACCGACATATATTACAAAGCGGAAAAATAAGAGTAAAACATTAATGCTTGCAATGATTTAGCTTAATTGTAGACAAAAGAAAACAGATCTTGCAACTTCAACGGTTGTCCCCTTCTGATAAATCACTATCGGGATACCAGCTCTCTTATTTATAAAACACTTCTCTTACCTGATATATTTTCTGCTTCTAGGTATAACCTTAATTGTCAAAATGAGGATTCAGAGAGCTGTTGTGATAACCAAAGATTTTAGGATAGTTAACCATTGAGATGCATTCAAGGAAAGAGACTTTGCTCTTGGAGGATTTTCTTTTTGGAGATAGACTTACCAAGGGTACCTACCCTATAGAAACCTTGGAGGCTTGTCAGTGAAGAGAGAATGTTCAAAGAGCTCTAAAAATGAGGAAGAGATTATTTCCAGAAGTATAAAGGATTTAAGAAAAAGACTCTTCAGAGAGTGCAGAAAATGCATTGGTGAAGAAAATGGTTGTATTTTGGAGAGCAAGAAATACGGTAGTAAAATCTGATTTGTTAAAGTTAGATTTTACAAAGATTATCAAAACAAATTTTCAAGTACATTTTAATCTATATAAATAAAAAGAGAATGAAATCAGGGTCGTTGTTGATCAGGTAGAAAATTGCTATTTCCTACAGAAAGAACTGGATGACCTTCAGAACTAAAATAATGGGATTCATAAAATTATGCAATATTTTCTTGGTGACAGGTAACCAGAATTTACATTAACAACTGGACAGATGATCTGGAGAAAATGATAGAGGAGAAGGACCTGCTATAAATGTCAGAATGGCTGTGAGAGACCAAGACACACCAGTGAAGAAAAGGCAGATGTGATTGTCGAATGTGTCCAGCAAGGTATTTCCAAGAGAAAAATATTCTTATTATTGTGCAAAATTGATGAGATCTCACTTGAGAAACCGTACGCAATCTGAGCCACCCATTCAGGAAAGATGGGTGCTGGAGAGGTGCAGTGGGCCTGGAAGGGAATAAAAAATGGGCAGAAGAAGAAGGAAAAAAAAATGCTTGACAGGCTTAGGCACAAGGGAGATTGACAGACCATGCTATATAAATATTAAAAATACATCAGAACTGTGAATGCTAAAGAATTTGAAGATCCGTAAAAATGTTTCAACTAGCCATAGGTAAATAAATGCAAAAATTAGAAGTAGATTTCTAATCAATAAACATAAAGTTGTCAGCAGTCTTCAAAGAAGAGCAGTGAAATAATCATAGAAATTGTCCAAGTGTGAGCCCTGAACACACACAGCATCTGAAAGATTTTATATTATGCTAAGTAATTGTCAGTTTCTTGTTTCAGGCTTTTTGCTAAATATATTTAACCTCTTATGAGCAATAACGTCACACTTAAGCTTTTCATGTTTTGAGACTCATTTTTAGGCCCTGCAGACAGGCATCTATTCATTAGACTCTATGATGCATTAGAGCTACTTGTCTGCTGTTGGATACTGTGAATACAAGCATTGATGATCCAGCTGTTTACAGTGGCAGCACTGAATAGGCCTATATCAATTACCAGGTGGTTCCTTTGTTTTAGGTATGACAGATCTATGGCATGGTATTCCTGCTTTATTACCAGCTTAGTTTAAAAGTCTTAATTTAGTGCAGGGGGAATAGACTCCTCAGAAGCAGTGAACATCTGTTACTAATGTTGGTCTGAGCATTTTCACTTCATAATATTAATGTCCCCTCTGATAGTAGAAGGGAAAAAAGGGAGCATTGCCTAAACGTCAGTGTGGGGGGACCTGGGTGGGGAGAGGCTGATGTGCACATATAGTGCTTGGTAAGAGTTTCTTTTGCCAGATCTGAAAACACCTTTTCTGTGGTAGTTCACACATGAGCAATATGAAAATCAGAATTTAAAGGGTAGTCTAGTATCAAAAAGCAGATTTCAAAGTGGATACATTAGCCTTGCCCCCACGTACTTCTAAAAAACACAAAAACCCTCCCCGGGAAACAGGAGTGAATATTGCTACCTTTGCGCCAGTGTTTTCAAACCTGAAGTTGGCAGTCTAAACTGAGTGGAAATCTTTCTTTAAGCATTCAAGTTTGAAAAGAGGGTAAGTGGTATATTTAACCTTAGGTAATTGGTGTTGCATAGATATGAAAGGTGGACTTGACAGTGCTTATTGTCAGAGTCCTCCATCACTTTTTACAGGAAGACATTATTTTCCGGTCCTTCTGTAGCTTTGAAATGCATGTGACCTTCCCTCCTTCCCTCTACCACATACAGAGTGTCTCTTTAAATATCTTATTCCTGCTATTTCAGCTAAAAAGGCTCAGACATTTTTTGAAACGGAATTAAGAAAAAATTCTTATTACCCATGCTAATAAAATCATATAAGCATTTAATCCAAATGATCTCGTATCATATGTATAGTGGAGCAGAGGCTTGAGATCAGAGGAGCAATCTTCTGTCTGGGATGCGTTTTTTCCATCTTTATGAAATTTGCCTGTCAAGTCATTAGTCTCTCAAAAATCTCATTTTACGGACGTTTACTAGACACATACGAAGCTTGGTAGCTTAAGGCTCTGAAAATGCCCTCGGCACTGAACCTGCTCCAGAAATGCAGCTTCTGAGCGAACTGTTGCTGTTATCACTCCTCCCCACTTCAGTTAATTTTCCTGCAGGGATTCGGACCATGGAGACCCCACAGACAGAATTCCTCACTAGCTCTCTAAGTAGCATCTGTAAATGGTACCTGTCATACCAGAAGAGTGGAGTCCGTTCCATCTTGACCAGGATGACTGACCTTGGATGTTCATGCAGTGACCAGTTCTTGGCTACAGGACATGCTGAGACTGTAAAACATGGAGCGCTTGGGACACTGCATTAATACAGAAAACTGAAGTGTCCTCTTGAATATGGGCTACACAGAATGCAAAAGAGACATGCTGAACTAATTCGCTGTATTGCGTTTAATTACATTCAAGATTACAAGTCCATGTACTCAGAAGTACTTTTTTGACTTTATGAAAACTGAATTTAGGAAGGTTTTCCAGATGGGTGGCTGCAAGATGAAACATTCAGGGTCTAATTTTACATTCCTTTATTTTATTGTTCTTCTGCAAAAGGTTCCTAGGGAAAGGAGGAAAGGAGGGAGGAGGAAAAAAAAGGAAAAATAACAGCTTTTTTTTTTTCTTTTTAAGGAAATTAATTTACTGTAAAATTTTAATCATCGTGTTGAACATTATACAAGAACTTGGAATTACTAGAAGAGAAATTGTACCCTTTCAGGAAATGAAAGGCTTTTGAAAGGCTTTTTACTCAGCACTGTGTTGAGATATATGACCAGGTTGGGTAATTAAGTAGTAAGGAGGGACTCACCAACCAGAGAACATACAGAACTCACCACAGCATACACATAAAAATACTCATGTATTCAGATTGCCTTTAGGACATACCTCTTTACATTCTATAGTTCTGACATCTTATTTCGTGTTGTGTCATAGCAAATGGGAAGATAATCTCACTTTTCTGCCCATTCATCTTTCTTTTCTTCAATCAAATTATTAAACAGAAAGTGATAAACACAGCAATTTTAGTTCTGGAGGAAACTGCCATTTTTTTTACTCCATCTTTCTCTTAGGGATATTTCTCAAGTTCCATTTTCTTTATACATGTGGAAAGAATGCAAAACATAAACCTTTCCGAATCATATTTTCTAAGCAGTTTTTGTCATCTTTGTTGTTCTCATCTGCCTTGTTTTCAATTTGTCTTTTTAAACTGTCATGTCCTAAACTGAATCCAATCAGTCCTGCTGTTGAAGAAGCTTGAGCATTGCAGAGCAGAAGGATTGTTGTACTGGTTTTGACACATGCTGTTACTGTTGATATAATCAAGTGTAGCATTTGCCCTTTTTCACTATAAGCATCTTATATATGATTCTCAAACAGTTTATGATTTAACATCTAATAACCACATCTGTCTTTGTAGGAATGTTCCTTGGCCCACATTTCTCTTAAGTACTGGCTTTTAGTTCAATCTTTTCTCTACCGCTGCCATTTTTTGGACTGAAAAAAAAAAAAACAAACCAAAACCAAACATATAAAATGCACTAGGCAATGTAAAACTAAGGCAAAATGAGTCTCTGTGGCAGGGCATATGCCGAGGATGTGTTGCAGATTAAAAGAAAGTTTTTTAAAATATAGTCAGTAAAAAACTCTGAATGGCTTAATTCAGGTGTGATTTAAAGGTTCCCACCAGAGAGAGCTGTTTATCCAAAGTACCAGAAGCAGTTTGCAATTATGAGGTGGTTGTAAGTAGGTAGGGAAAACTGAAGAGCAGAAGATCAGATAAGAGACTCCAGGCAAAAAAAAGGCACAGTTGGGATAGGTCATGCAGCAGGCACGCTGCAAGGACGTTCAGGTGAAAAGACACTCTGTAGAAATAAGCTCAGCAAGTGCTCTTGACTGAGAAGAGAGCTCTGCCCAGGCAAGCTCCAGCCTGGCACTAGGGCAAATTCAGGAATGCAAGTAACTGTGTGCTAAATCCATCAGCGTAATGGGGGTAAATGCTTATCCTTTCACTTCTGTATGTACAGAAGTAGTGAGTCTCAGTGCATCGGTAAGATACCTGATGCAGATCAGTAACATTTGTGGGGTTTTATGGCAGATCAGCACCCCGGAGATAATTGTTTCATTGTTGTTTAATGAACCTTCAGTAACTTGATTGTCATGGAGAATACAGATAGCCCTGAGTGCTGGCATTTTAATTATTCTGACATACTGCAGTAAAAAGAAATGCTATTGCTATTAATTCAGGAAAAATAAACACAGAAATGGTGACATTTGAAACAGAGAGGATAGTAGACACTTAATGGTAGACTGCAGGAAATTTGCTACCAAGATGTCTTGGCTACAGATACCATCTCCTGAGTGTGGACATTGACTTCAAAATCAAATAGTTGAAATAAATTGAAACTACTACTCTAGATTACTACTTTTTCACTACCAAATGGACGTTAGCCATGTACTCTGCTGTAGAGTTCGGTAATGTGGTATAGACTGACACTGTAGTAGGAGGGAAGAGGCTAAATTAACTTATTTTGGATATTAAATGCTGTGTGCCTGCCTGATGGTTGTTTGGTTGGGGTTTTTTTGTGTCAGAAGAAGTCTTAGAAAACCAACATAACAGACACTGCTGTAACTAACATTGCCATAGTACCCAGCTAACCCAACAGGTCAGCCTCCTGCCATGGTATTTGCTGTACATACAGCTACTCTACTGGATTCAACCTATGCAAATTAAAACATAGGGACTTTTATTTATTTCTGCTAAATCTATAAGTCAGCAATGCTTTTACCTTTACCAAACATTTTGCCTTCTTAATACACAAGTTCAAAGGATGCGATAGCCTGGTTTTCTCCCCTGTGACCAGCTTGTCTTCCCAGAGGAGAGGGAAACAAAAGAAAAAAAAAAAACCCACCATATATATAGAGAGAGCAAGTTCCTGTTGCCTCTCAGAGCAGACTATATACAAGTTCCTTCACAGATCAGAGAAAAAAAAAAAAATCATCTTTTCTGAGATCATCTGAGTTCAAAGTGGGAGGTCAAGAATATCTGCTGGGCAGGAGGAGGTAATAAGACAAAGCTCACAGATGTTAAACATCAGGAAATTAGAAATGAGATAACCAGGCATTGCTCACTATTAATGAAAATTGCTTAGTATTTACTTTAACATGGTTAATCTCAAAGGCAGACATTATCTGGACTATAATGTAATTAATGCACGGATGCAGCCATATGTGGAGTCTTGGATAACGTTTGTTGATTTTGTTTGCTTTTATCTTCTAAAGTACTTCTACCCTCTCTGCAATATTTACTTGTAAATGCTGAAATTCATTATTCTCATGTTTAAAAAAAAAAAAAAAAAAATCCTGTCTCTGAAACAGGCCTACTTTTAGGCAACTGGCATTTGAGCCAGATTATCTTTACTTGTTTGAATAGCCTCCTTGGCATCCTTTCACCACTTCTGCGGGTAAAGTGAATGATGTTTGAGATCCAGCTGTGGAACATACTGAGCAGCCCCAGTTCCCATTGTTTGCAGAATTCTTATGCTTGTTTTTCAGAATAATCCAGAATGTCAATTCTACAGTGTCTCCCCTGTGGGTACTCGATTCCACACGAGGAGTATTTCTCTGTGGGCTAAATGTGCCCATGTGGGGGGGTAGCAGAGAACACCTTTTCGCTTCCTAATTTATCTCATAGTGGCTTCGATCTGCAGGCAGCCCTATTCCTCCCTTGTGCAGACTTCTGCAAGAGGAAGTCAAGAGCAGTTTGCTTGAATGGGAAGAGGTTACAACTTCAAAATGTGGATGATTTCTCTGAAAGTTGCAGACACCTAGCACCTTGCAGGATTGAGCCTGTGAGTACTTACTTTTTCTTCACATTCAGACAAGTTTTCAGGTTCTGAAATGAGACCATATAAAAATGAATGCTCAGTATTTCTGTTGCTGTAATTCTATTAGAGAAAGTGGCTGGTCTATGAGGAAAGCCAAATGTTACATTAACACATTAACTAGTCCTAGCACTATCAAACTTCCCTTACTTTTCATTATAAAAGTAGTGAAGTCAGCTTTTTATGGCAGTTATCAGCATTATGGAATGAGGGATAAGGCATCTACTAAATTCTCTGTTGGACCATTTTCTCTGGGTGAAATTTAGCATAATGATTTCAGCAGAGGAAAAGAACTCTTGAGAGCAAAAACTGCTCCTAGCAATGTATTGTTTGATTTTAGTGGGGAAGAAAGTGTGTGTGGGCTAGGAAAATGGGCAAGCGCAGGGGATGCGAGAGCCGTCTTTTGTTCTGTTGTACAATGACATGCAGCACAGTGGAGTTTTGATCCCCGAGGGCCACCTGCAATAGTTGGTCTAGAGAAAAAGCACAAAAAGTCCTGAACTATAACAATGTTTATTTCATGCCTACATGGTTCCTACATGGCACCTTCATGGTACCCATGGGCCTGGGACAGCTTTGTTTCTCTCCAGAACCTGTCTTTGAATCCTTTACCCTAAAGAAGACCAATGGAGAGCAGCGGGACCCCTACTCTTTACCCTTCTCTCTGAGGTGTCGGTCTTTAGATTGGCATTGCATGTTGTGATATTTCTCTTCTTTTGTGGCATTTGCTGAGGTGCACAGTCAATATGTTTCTTCAAGTCAGTGGCTCCATGTGCTTAAGAACCATGCAGAAGTAGTGTACTTCGCTTCTTCTTGAATTATTCACAGAACCAGAGAAAAGCAAGGTTGTCCTGTGACCCTGATCGAAATATGTATTGCTCATCTTTTAAGTCTTTGCCCTGTGGAAAATCTTTCTGAGGAAAGGCCAACAGTGGGTCAAGGCTTTGCATATGAAGGCTTCCATTTCATAGAAAGATCCCAGGAGAACAGTCAAGCTATGACAAAACTATGGCAAGAGAAGCCTGGGGAAATCACGTAACAGCAGGTGAATTATTCTGATTTATATGCAAAAAAAATTATTGGCATAGCTTACAGAAACTAAAGAAAGGGTCAGTAATGAGTGGGTATGCACTACTCTGGGCCAAGGGGTAATAAATTTCCATCCGATTCTATTACAATCATACTGTAAACAATAGTCCAAGTTAAGTTTTTACCATTTCAGTTTTTGTATAACAAATCAAAACTCTGCCTTGTGATTACCATGAAAGATAAAGTTTTATGATAATGACCAAAAGTGAAAAATCTATGTAAATTCTTTTGATAAGTATGCATATATTCTGATATTGACTACATTAACCACTGAAACCTCCCATTTTGAATGGAAATCTCTGTAAAGTAGTTTAGTCAGGTACAGGTTAAATGTGCTTTAACTACCCAGTGCAGGCTGGGAACTGAAACTAACCTGCATTTTGTTCTCAGAAGGAAAAGCTGATACTTCCACATGTCTTCTTTGAAAATAGTTGCGTTCTTATGGGATATATTTTAAGTTCTGATTATATTGGACATTATTATAAATTTTTATCTGCACAATACTCCACATATTTTAAAATTACGATATAATGAAATACCTATTTTTTATTCTGTCAGTAAAACTTAAGTTGCATATAGTATCAATTTGAGTTATAAACTATGAGTTGACTTTGGTTTTAGATTGTTATTTAAATAAATCATCAAATTGAGTGTACTTTGAGGAGGGGTTATAAAGAAATGGGAGAGAGTTATAAAATAGAAATTGATAAAATACTTTTATTTGGTGTTTGGGAGTCCTGTGCAAGCAGCTAAAAAGGTCTTTGGAACAGAACCAATCTTTCTGTGAAAGCTTTATTGATTACACAGAGAAAAGTCCTTTTTAAACACTTCCATAGCACTGTGTTGCCTGAGGAAACAAAATCTATTACACTCAGATTATGAACTTTTTGTTTATGAACTCAGCTGTCTTAGTGGACAGCTGGAAGAGACTAGCATTATTATTTCTTCTGTCTATAAAAGTAGAGTTATTAAAAAGCCCGTATTTTTCCCATGTGTGTACTGCTGCTGTTTTCAAAAACATGTGTAGCGTGAAGTGGTTTGCCGTGTGCTTCAGCTGGACCCTGTGTGTGCTGCTGCCTTCTGGAATGGTTTTTCAGGACAGACAGCTTCTTAGATCTTGACCCTTGGGCAGTGTGCGTATCACACACCTCTAGTGGATGAGATCTGGGCTGTAGTCCCTGATTAGTATTTTTGTAATTACTCCAGTTGCTTCAGGCATTTATCCTGGCTGTAGGTAATTTAGTTGTGTTAGGAGAATGACTCAAATATATCTATTGTTAAATAAGCTGTGAAATAAGCTACCCAAACAACTATCACTCATCAGTGTGAATGCTGCTTTATACAACAAATTTCTGCTGCTTTTTCACATAAGGAGAGGTCTAAGCAAGAAAGATGAGGGAGAAGAGAGTGCTTCTGTTTTCCTGTATTTAAGATGGGTGAATGCTAGGCTGCAGCTGAGGATAATTCCCTTGCAAGGGAAGGCTACAAGAAGCCTCTACCTCAGGGGGTGATTGATAGATGCTGATGCTGGGGGGGCACGGTGAGACTCAGAAAGAGCAGGGTTTCCATTTAAAGCAGCAGTGGCTGTGAAACTTAGGGGAAGAGCAAGTCATCTCTGCAAGGAGGATGTTTGAGATTGAAGCGATTGGGACTGACCTAGCTCTTGGAGAGCAGAAAAGGTGAATTGCTTACTGTGTGTTCATGTATTTGTTTTTGTCTCCAGTGATGGGCCTGACATTTGGCATCACATTGAGGGTGACATGATGTGCCTTGCTTGTTCTAGCACTGGGTCTTTTTTCAATTTATGCTTATGTGATCAATCCTGCTGAAGTTGGTACGTGTAAGTTCTCTAATTCCCAGCTGATTAAATTGTACCTGTGTAGTGGGCAGTGTGGGAATCATTGATTTGGTGGAAAGATTGCTCCTGTTTTCAATTAACTGGTGTTTTGAACAGCAAAAGAATAGAATGCTGTCTCGCCAAATGGGCTACTTGTGTTTGCTTTCTGGTATAAGTGTATTTGATGAAATTCTTAATTTTATTAAGCACTGTCCTAGAGAACCTTCAGCTCTCAAGAGTGGGTTGATTGAGGTGCTTGAAGCTTTCTTTTGCAATCTTCTGATTTCAGTTTGCTCCTAGTTGTGAAGTACCCCTCACTGGAATTCAGCTACCTATGTTACACAGGCACTATCGGATCAGTGTGAGGCGAGTAATAGAGGGAAGCACTCCAGATCAGGATACTGCTGTAGAGGTACTTAGAAGATGTTTCCATATGAGACAGCCTCTCAAGCCTGACTACCTCCTTTCCACAGTAGAGTTATTCTTAGATATGTTTTACTACTTCGAAAGAAAGAACTGAGACATAATAGATGATAATATTCTTGAATCCCTTTAGGAATGTAGCCCAACTGCTAGACAGTGAGATAATTATCACAAAGGGCTTTAGAGCTTAAGTTTGGAAAAAGAAGTGATGTGAACCATCTCTCTCTCCGTGGATGTCTCACTGTTCTTATAGCACGATGGAAGCTGAATAAAGGTCTCAGATTGACTTTCTGGTAGAGCTTCTTCTTTTAGGTTCCTGTCTCTTGTGGTTTCTTTTTACATTTTTCTTAAAGACCACTGAAGCAGTATTCTACTCTTGATCTAAAGGGCCCTGAAGTTAATGGGAAGGTACTCTCTGACTTTGGGGTTTGATTTGCACCCATTACATTATGCCATTTCTGAAAGCATTCTCAGCAGTGCTAGCTGGTAATCTGTGAGCAGTACCATATAGGAATCAGTCAGTTCAGTATGGATGTACCTAAATAAATACTCGTATTCTGAGCATTACCGTTTCTATAATTTTCATTCTGAGTAAGAAAGCACTGCAGTGCCGTGTTTTGGGGAGCCGACAGTAAATTCTGCTTATTCTCCTTTTTCTCCATTAACTATATCAGCTTCCACTACCTCGCGTCATCTTGCAAAGCAGTCTAAGCTCTAAGAAATCCACATTTCCTTTAAAGGTGCTTTACCTCAATTTAGAAATTGCCAAGTACTTTATATCTGCTGAAATGGTGTTATTTAATTTTAGAGGCCCATATTTACTCACAGAAATGTTTGTGATCTTTAAACAATTTACCTTAGTTTGGGCTTTCTGGCTGACAATAACCCCTGATGTATCTATGTTGTCTAAAACTACACTACCTGAAAGGAAGAATGGTATTGATAGGCTTTAAATTGGGCTGTTTGGTTTTACTGAATTTTAATTAAAAAAAGAATTGGAGTTCCCTGAAGTAGTCACTGGGAAGGAAGGTTGTATTAGTGAAAAATTGTGTTGGGTAATTTACAAGTAAACCTACAAATACCAGCCAGACAATTTCAGTGCAAACTGGACACTTCAGGCTACATTAGTTAAATTTAACTTAATTGACCTTCATCTATCTTATTGCATAATGTTAATCTTCTTTTTAGGCTTTAACAAATTTCAACAACCAGACCAGAAAATACGTGTTTCTGCACATAGGGTTGCTATGGGCTAGCTACAGCTTTGAGAATGAGCTATGTGCTGACAGGTAATGATAATGGTTCAATTTCCTCTTCTGAGCCTTTCCTGCTTCTTCTGTGCTTACAGAGAGAAAGCGAGTAGTTTGGAAAAAGCAGCATCTTGATTCCTCCCCAATGCCTGAGGTGTAGGAAATGGGTAAAAAGGTGTTTTACCCATTGTGCCCTACCTTCTGCTCCTTGTAACTCAGTCAGCTCACTCACAGAACTGCAGGTACTTATTATATGTTCCTTGCCCCAAAAGTATGGGAGCAGAACGTGACATCCCAAGCTCTGTGCAGCAGAACTGATTCTACGCTGTGCAGATGTGAGCCTCAGACTTTGAAGATTTAGGAATCACTGTCTTCAAGATTTTTCTATGTGTTCTCTACATCAGTTTTTATGAAGAAATGCTCTGAAGTTTAAATAGTTTCAGATAGTGGGTTTGGTTTTTTTTTCCCCCTCCTATTTTTACTATTAAAACTTCAGGGTAAGAATTTGGTTTAGTACCTCCAAGTAAGCAATGGCACACATACCACGTTTTTTAAAAAAAAAAAAAAATGAAGAGCAGTAATGTTAACAGTTAAGGCAGAAGAAAAAGGAATTGGTTCTTGGTTCCTCTCTGCAAGTTTATGTAACTTTTTATCCGGGCAAACTTCTGATAGACTGTAACCATGTAAATATGAAAGAAGTTAGTTTTATATGTATGTATCATCAACAGTGTGGTGGTAAGAGCTTGCTTGCCTTCTTCCCTACCATATCACCATGCTAAATTATTTTCAACACATAGCAGCCTAGATCTTCCATCTGGGTATAAATTCTACATAGCCATGCCAATTTATGCAAACTTGTTCAAAAATAATTTCAAAATTAAGTACATGCCTCATTAGTCTGATTTGCAGGAAATGGAGAATTTACAATTATAAATAGAATGATTTAAATACAGCTTAATTAATTTCATGTGTGAATGCATTAGCTAAATATGGTTCCACTATTATAAAAATAATGCTTTAGATAAGCTAAATGTTTCAGCTTCTCTTTTAAATCAGTATCTTTTTGCTTTATCTCTTATGTCTTTGAAGCTGGCCTTCTCTTGGCATCTTCATTCATAGTGTTATTTCCCTGCTAGTAGGTATAAGGTAGTCTTTGGAAAACTGAGCTCATGATTTGTAATTGTACACTTGGGGACACATTTTCTCAGTTTGGTAGAATCTGATGTCTTTTCTTATACTGGACTTATCTGAGAAACCAGTCTCAAGAGTCCCTCCTCACCCCCAACAAGCAACATCCCTGGTGACCCAGGGTGCGCTTCCTGGCCTTAGAGGTTGAGCCACAGATACAGCTCGCAGTTCTACGGCTAGAAACTGTAGTATATGGAGAAGAATGCAGTGTTTGTATATGAAATAAATAGAAGGATCGAAAATAGGCGCCAGGTTCCCATTTGAGTGGCTGGGTTCAAGGAGGTTCATTGGTTTATTTGCAGAAGTTGTTTCAACTTCAGTGCTTACCGCATGAATTAAGGAGGATACTGGTATCTTCTAGACACCTGCATCACACACAGATTGTTACTAGTTAAAAAGATCTCCCTTGGGATCACAGGTAATGTCATCTGTTTGCAAAAAATCTGGACTTTGTATGAAGTTTATTGGTTGTTCTGCTGTGAGGCAGTAACACATTTCCTTGGACCCAACAGCTTGGTTTCCAAATTTCAACTTTTGATTCATTTAGACCATCAAAAACAAACCCCGTGAATGAAACCAGAATTTAGACCCTTGTGCAAACATTTGGACCGATGAGAGGTGCCTGTGTTTGTACTGAGTTGAGCAGTATTTAGTGTAAGTAGTTGAGAAGTTGGTAAAGTAGTATCCTCAAGACTGTTGTCAAAACTCTGAAACTGATTTCTTCTGTGCCCTTGTTTCTTAGTGATGGATTCTTATTTTCCCTTTTTCTTTTTTTTTTTTTTTCCTTGTAGACTTCTTAGATACTCAACCAGATTTATGGAGAAGTGTCATTCTACTCCTTCATTATCTTTACTTTTCAATTAAGGTAGTAGGTGGTAAGGATGCCACCATATCTGCACAATCATTTTCTTGTAGCCAGATCACATTCATCTCTCCAGTTTTTGTTATATAATTTAGTAACATGTGATTAGAGAAGTAAAATGCCAGAGCTATACTTGTCCTTTTAGAAGATACCACATATTAAAAGAAAGCCCTTCTCTTAAATTAATTTTTATAATGTAAGCTGGGCATGAATTCAAAAACATTATTATACTTGGAACATAAATGTGCTAGACTGACATAACAAAATTAGAATGGACAATAAATAAAACTCCAGGGGTGCACTTTTACTGCCTTAAAAAATTGAATTCCTTATAATCATGGAAATTATCACAATATCTGTAATGGAAAAAAAATTCTGGGAAACAGAGCGGGCTGCCTGTCTCATTCCAGCAAATTCGTTAGAGTTCAGTCCATGCCATTCTTCTATCTGATGCAAATTGCCATATACAGTTGTTGGGATGAAAGCATTAGGTAACAAAAGCGACCTCCAAAAAGACACCTCCAGAGCAAATTCCTCTCGGTCTGTTCATGCCACTGAAGAATGGCACTACTCTTGGAACAGATGGGTAGGATTTAATATTAAAGTACAATAAATTCCTTTATCAAAGAGCAATGCATTAAAAGAATTAAAGGAGGATTAACATTTGCCACTTAATGCATAATAACAGCTTTTTTATTAAATTACACTGAAACAAATTTGGCGTTTCTGCACGCTTCAGCATGCTATTTAACAGAAGAAATTGTAGTTGAATACAGGAGAAGAACTAGAGAGACAGAAGTTAAAGAGCTGTTGTAAATAGAGATCCAAGCATCATTTCCCAATCAGTCTAAAATCTGGGTCTGTTGAACTTGTGTTTGATAGTTAATTTTAGAGCTCTTAGTTAATGGCTTCTCCTGTATCTTGAAATACTTCTGTTGCAAAAGGGAATGCTTAAATTAATGGGATTTTATTTAAAACCAGTGGAGCTTTGGGATGCCAGGAGGGTTGTTTGCTATTGTATATTGTCACAAAATGAGAGTCTATATGGATCCAAATTTTTGAGAGTCTGTTTTAGAAATGACAAAGACATTGGGTATGTATTTAAATGTCTTATATCTGAACAATTGGCCTGTGAAATAATACCTGATGAACCTACATCTGCATTAGTGTCTTCATTAAAGCTGTGTTATAGTTCAACATGTTACTTCACAGGTCTGTGAAGATGTGCTCACAGAAATGACATACTTACGGTTGCAGTGATTGTAGTATGTGCAGTTCAAAGAACCCTAGAAAAAAAGAAAAAGTAATATGCTAAGTTTTCTTAGGTATTGTCTCCACTCAGAATGGATTCTTCGTAGCTAAAATCAGTACATGTACCCCTCTTGAATGGTCTTCAGCATCTGGAGAAATCACAGTTTCTGTGAGGCAAGACATTATTAAGAGTCATAGTACTACAGCTTCCCTTTAGAACCTAGACTTCTTAATTACTGACCACAGTGTTTAGACAATAGGTACTTAAATCCAAATATTTGGGTCAAGCAATTTTGGTTTGTTTTTTAATGTGAGAGAGAAGTGCGTTTTTAAGCTTTCCCTTAATTTGCCTTATCTGAGTTAACTGTGGCCAGACATTTGCTTGAAATTTCCCTGGAGAGCATATATACAAAGCTTCTTCTAAAATTTAATTTTAATAGCTATATAACCCTAATAATATTGATCAGGAGGAATGTTTTGTAATGTCCCACAGAGAACCTTTCCATAATTTGTTTAAAAATGATTGTAGACATACACAAAAGTAATTTACCATGCCTATTTGAACTGCAGGAAAGAGATCCAGGATGTTTGTATCTGATTGTTTCCCATCCCTTTCCCTTGTTTTCAGAAATAATTGCAAAATACTGTTGGTGATACCCTGATCTTAAATTGCTGTATTTTGCAGCTAAAAGTGGAAATTGGGGGAACAAATTTCAATTGCTGTATTTTCTGTATTATTCACTCTGTTTGGATCTTTGCATCTTTACCCAATTCTGAGGACTACATTTGTACCAAGTTTCATTGGTAATGACTGTGCTAGCAGGGTTTCCATAACACACTGGTTTATCGCCCCCAAGTTGACATCTGTGAGCTCTCAATTGCATAAAAATAAAAGTTTAAAAAAAAAAAAAGACAATAAAAGAAAAAAACCACAAAACACCCTGGATCAAACAACGAAGCCTCAAAAAAACCCAACAACCACCACAAATAAAATAAATGGTGTTCAGAATCTGTAATTCTGTTTATTCCTCTCTGATGATCATTAATATTATGATTTGGCCTATGTAAAAATCTTAGACTGGAATTCAGTTCTGGAGTCCTGTCCAGATGCTAGCAACAAACTCTTCCTACATTGCAGAGTCTGACTTCTGGCTCAGTCTTATCTCTTCAGATGCAGTTTGTGTTAGAATAGTTGCTTGTGTTGTTTTTTAATCACCTGCTTTGTCCAGGATTGGGATGGTCAGGAAGTGATTAATAATGTATACAGTATATGATCTTTGAGGCTGTGTGTAGTAATCCCCACAAGCTACATGTTAGACTAGGAGTTGGTGTTCTTAGATTCGGTTTGAAATTAAGATCCTCCACCAAATCTGTAATCCTACCCAAAATTGATGCCAACTCTGTTGAAATAAACTGTCTAACAGTCTGGGGGAGAACTGACATACCTGTGCTACCCCAAAAATTACAAATCTTACACGCAGCTACTTAAAACCCATGAAATGTCCCAACCCTGACTTTAAAACCATGCAAAACTAATCACATCTCATGATAAACAAATACTAAGAACCTTGAAAAAGGGAAAGTGCCATTTGAAATTTTGGCTGAAGCCAAGATTTAAGATGCTACATGAGATGCGTATCTTTCACATAAGTGCTAGTTTCAAACTACTTAGCTTTGTTACATGGGCCTGATTGACACTGGTTT
Organism: Ceryle rudis; assembly: GCA_033439905.1. Lineage (NCBI taxonomy): Eukaryota > Metazoa > Chordata > Aves > Coraciiformes > Cerylidae > Ceryle > Ceryle rudis. Next base: position 34,489 of record JAAGNO010023477.1, on the reverse strand, counting down.
GGGGGGCTTAAAATCTCAGTAATGCAGCTATTGCTTAAAATAGCCGCCTGAAAACAAAGTCAGTAAAGCACAAATTGCTTTACTTGACCTGTAGTATAAGAGGGGCCTCTAACTGTGTTAGGTATGGCATCTCTGCAGCTTTAGGAGTTGAACTTGAAGTCTACATCTGTACTACTTAAAAAATAAAAATTAAAAAAAAAAAAAAGCTTAGGCTATTTTGCCCCCAGAAGCCAAAAGGCACGATACCACCCAAGTTCATGGAGCTGAACTCTTAACCTCTCAAGCAGCTGGCTGCATTGAGGCTCACCGAGGGGAATGGTCCCTGGACTGTACTAATGCCTGAGTTGTGCTCAGGAGCTGTTTTGGAAAGTGCTTATTGGTAGGGACCAAAATCAGGCCATGGACATTGCCTCAGTGGAACAGAAGAGGTGCTGGGGTGCTGGGGTCTCTGCCCAAGACCCTACCATGACTGTGTAGTTTCCAGCACAGGCACAGCTATAGCATTAAGAAGGGAAAATATTCCTCCTTGGATTGTAATTCTAAAGCTTTAATTTCCCTTGATGATAATGATGTCTCTCACCATTAAATGCATTCTTTTCATGCATTTTCTCACTCTGGCATGAGGGGGGGGGAACTTGTGATGTTTATTCTTTCTTCTGGGAAACAGAAAATAACACCACCCAGCTGCCTTCTAGCAGTTCATTAAGCCATACAACTAAGCACTTTCCACAAGGGAAGGATAAATCTTGATATTTCTGTTTTGACAGACTTTGTAGCCTGGTTTCCCAGGGAAACTAGACCTGTGCAATCACATGGGAAACGGCGGAGGAGCTGGAGGAAGGGAGGGCAGGGGAGGTGGAGGGAGGGAAGGAGTCTGTCTGTTTGTGTGACCCTGTTGGTGTGTTACCAACTGCTCTTTCCCCTTCTGTGGGCTGATAGCTTCAGAAACTATTAGCTGCTTTCAGGCAGGTTTGATAAAGTATAAAATGACTGTTGAGTAGAGGGGAGTGTTGGTCCCATTCAGAAATGCCCTAGCTAAAAGAGAAGGTGCAGCTCATGCCTTTTCAGATCAAACAGCCACGACCCTACACTTCTAGGACAGCTGCCTTGTTATTCTTTAATGGTTGGAAAGACTTTCTCAAATGATAAACTTTTTAAACTGGTACACTCTAAACAGACATGTGCGCATGTTTACACACATGCAGTTTTTTTTCTGTGAAACATCTACACCTACCTATGCACAACAGGTTGTGGTTTGGGTTTTTTTCCTAGGAAGAAACCATCATAGTTACATAATAATCCCATTATTTTCTTGACATGGTTTTCCTTCTCCATCTGGTAGATTGGCATTTTACAAAGTGGTTACAATAGCCTAGCTTTTAAAAACATTTTGAATTGTCTGGTCTGATAGACTTCAGATGAAGGCAGAATTATTTTTGTGATCATCAATTATTTTGCGGAGACACAGCTGAAATTCAATCCAAATGTCTGAAAATCCAATTCACTGTAGACCATCTTGTTGATGATAAACACATTGCATTCAGAACAGATTTTTCTTCTCATAAATCTACATGCTTTTATAAACAAAGGAAGAAAAAAAGAATCAAGTTTAAAGATGATAGTGTTGGAAATACGCTGGCTTCTCCCCAAGCTACATGCAAATTCAGTCATATAGATGGCACTTCATGAAAATGGATAAAGTCCAGATGCAATACTATATACCCCAGCTACTCTCTTCTGTTTTTTTTAAAGGCTACACTGTTGTTTAAACTACAGAGATAATATGTAGGAATGGAAAAGGAAACTTCACAGCCTATGATTGTTCTATCCTTGCTAAGAAGAAAAGTAGAATAACATCTCAATCTCATATATCAGGGGTTTTGTACGTAGTAGTCCAACAATCCATGTTATTTCTGCTAGAAAAAAAGTTAAATCAGTGTTGTTTTCTATACCTTTTGCAGTTATTAGTCTAGTAGGAGTACAAGTAGAAAATATTTTTGTAAAATAGCTTTGAATAAGTCATGAACCTCAGACAGAATGAAAAATGACAAACATCAGTTACATTCGTTGTGTAGATGACTGGGTGGATGGATCCGCATACATACAGAATAAAAGTTCTTAATGCAGCAGAGATACTGCAACTACTTCTGACTCATTGCTTAACACTGAGGCTATGTGTAAAACTGGACATAAACCCAAAATCTTTTTAAGTAGAAAAATAAAAACATTGAAGCATTCACAAACATCTATTAAATCTAGTTTGTGATACAAATGATGCCTTTTTGTTTGATTGAATTTTTACATGCTCTGTGTCGTTTTGTTTTGTTTTCGCACTGTTGTAAAGAGGGAGGGTGGGGAAAAATGAGTCTATGAAATTTTGGAATAGCAGAATTGTGTGAGTTTTAGGGCCCACATACATATGGTCAACTATTACGCAGTTTTACAGATTCCTTATATAAGAGTTACCAACAAAGAAAAAAATGAACAAGGTTAAAAAAGTTCCTCTCTATACAAAAACCCCATAGGTAACTTCTTTGTTATACAAAAGTAGGAGAAAATGTCTTGAAGCAGGTGGGTCCTCAGTGAAAATTCCAATTTTAAAAATCATGAGCTAAAATTATGAGGGACACTTGTGTGTTTTGTTTTTTTTTTTCCCAGATGTCAATATTCAATTCCTTGTTTGCTTAAATGAATAAATGGATGTGAATCATTCTGACATTTATAATCTGCATTCGGAGCAGAATACTGCTTAGTAAAGCCAGCCTGAGGCCACACATTAAACCAAGGGAAGAAAATGAAGTGCTGAGTTGCTGCCCATTTATCTGAGCATTGACCACTCTGTGTGGAGAATTAAGCAGAGAGTTAGGGGAGTTTGTCCCAATGTTCTTAAATTTGTATTTAAGAGCAGGTGTTCCCTGGTCTGCCTACATTTTGCATTTCCCCATATTTTAGCACTTATGTTTGCTTTGTGTTTCATCCCTAATTAACACGTGTTGGAGGGAAAAGGGCTGGGAGCTTCGTTGTGAAGTCTTTTTAATTCTGTACTTCAAGAGAATTACACCCTACACAAGAAAAACAGGACATGGTGCACATCTGTCTTGCAAGAGACTTCTTTCCAAGGAGAGGTTTAGCTGAAGGATCTAGTGCTAGTGCAAATTCACTGGCAATGTAAAGACTGTGAGCTTTCTCCTGATAGCACCTGCTGTGTTGACACCCATTTCAAAGCTTTTTGAAGTGGTGAGGGTGCTCCCTCTTGCCTGCTGGGTTGTGATGAGTGCTTGTCCCAAGTGCTGAGGGCAGGAGCAAGGCTGCAGGGAGGTATGAAGAGAAGTCCAGTCCCTCTTCAGGGGTCTCTTCCAGAACTGTATGGCTTTGGCTTTTGCTATCAAATGGAGCGTGCAAAATCCTCATTCTTTTTAGCATTTCTTCGTGCTCCATGTATTTTTGAAACTTCATAGTACTTGAAGGAAAAATCACTTCAAGAAATCTTGACCTTTGTCAATACAGAAGAATTTATGGAATGATGATTTTATGACAGAATTATGAGTAAAGCCATACCATATTATAAAATGGGGGTCATAGTTTTGATCCATCATCATATCTGCATTCCTTCCGGAGCTGGAAGTGACATTTTCACAGCAGCATATCCTTCCACCGAAGATAATAAATGCATTCCAGTCTGATATGAGAAATAAGATGTATTCTTTCTGCTCTGTGTTGTACCAGTTGGGTAGACAGCAGAATTGCAACAGTATCTAGGATCCCTGTCTATCTCTAGGATAGACAGGGCCTTAATTCATCACTATTGTTACTGATTTTCCTCAAGGATCTAAATTTCTTAAATATGTTGACAAACATAACAGGAAAATGACGATGCTGATATCTGTCAGTTTCAGATGCAAGGCTTCCCAAATGCTGTGAGAATACAAGACCTGATTCAGTAATAACTACGTGGCACCATGGCTGAGATGCTGGCAGACAGTAAGTCACTGAGCCATGTTCTTCAGGGTTTTCTTAGTGCTACTGGGTAACTCTGCTCATTGGGAGGTTCAGACCAAATATGCAGAGACCACAGTTATTTCTAGAATTCACGGACTTCAGAGCCTGTGCCATTTGGGGATGCAGAGTTATCTAGAGTACATAATTCTGCTGTTAAAATATATCAAGAGAATCTCTTACATGGCTAGTGAGATATACATATGTATCACAGTCTAAATGCACTTGTAGGCATCTAAGAATGACTAACATTACTTCAAAAGCACTCTGATGATATTTTTGGTTTTCAACTGTTTTCCATCTTTTTTATGCGTGTCACAGCATGATTTACTGCAATCAGTGTGTCTACTAGTGGTAAGTAGTAACATGCTATTGAGCAAGGAGAAAGGAGTTTAATCTTGTTAATATTCCATATTTCATTTGTTTGACTCAGTGAACCTTTACATATGTATTCATGAGGCTGTGCTTGTAGATGAATGTGGAAGTGGAATTACCAACAAAACCAAATGCAGAATGTTAAAAGTGATCTGTAAAAGGTTTCAAATTCTTCATTTCTGTGACAAGAATTATAACGAGAACAGACAAGATTTATAACTAGAGTGGAAAATGGCACCACGTAAATTAATTGTAATGACACTGACTGTAACAATGGAGAAGAAAGGTAGAAATCCTAGTCGTTATTTTGAGAACTCCCAAGATTGTCCTATTTTACTTGCTGTCAGATGTCTCAGCGTGGAGAATTAAATAATTGTGCCAAAACTACATATACATTATTTTATATGATTTTTCCATTAGGCTTCCAGTTCTCATTATTAGAATTGCACTTTTAAAACACATTTTTTTATATTAATTTCCTTTTTAAGACTATCATGCAAACTATTTACATTGAACATTAAGAACTGACTTTGTTTTCTCTTGCTCTGTCTTTACTTGAATGACAAAAATCATAACTGAAATAGAAAATAGTGCAGATATAATCCATTCTTATGTCATAAGTCATTAAAAAAAAAGAAAGCACCAGTTTATATTTTTGACGTGCCTAAATTACTACTCTTTTTTTTCTGTCGGATTCTTGTTTGAAACTCATAGTGGTTTAAAAAGTAATTCATGTGCAGAACATTTTAGTAGGCCTACAAGATGGTATCTAATTATTCCATTCAGAGAAATTATAAAGCTGCAATTTTTAAGACTTCAAATATGCTACATGTTATGGTCTGTCTCCAGATACATCAAAAATTTTGAAGATACTGATTTTCAAAGTCCAGGTTTTCCAACCCAAAAATGTTGTGACTCCACGCAGAGTCAAAGCCTCTTAAGTATACAGGATTTGACACACAGAAGTGTAGGAGATCTTTTACTATATGTGAATGAGAAATAGGAAATTTATCAAATCATCACGCTAGCTTGAATTAAAGTAGCATAGAATACAGATTTTAAGCAACCTTATATTAAAACTTTTATATTCTTCACCTCAGACTTCAGAAAGCATCTGTTAAATTTATCTTGAACTGCATTATTTTAGTCAGTTCCACAGCACTCACTCAATTTTACATGTTTTAAGTGCTAGCTGCATACTGCACCTAATTATTATGGCATGACAATTGTATTTACTCTAGGAAATATTCCCTGGGGGATGTCCTTGTAGATTAAAAACAAAACAAACAAAGCTAAGAAAAGTTATTTCAATGATATTTGGTGCAGGTTTGTAAGCTTAATGTAGGCGGAAGTTATGCCAACAGTGATGAAGATGCTTCCCCCACCACTTAGTACAGGACAAGAAGTTAGAAAAGTTGCTGTGATGCTGGCTGGGTCTACCCAAGAAGAAAGTAGATGTGAGTACAGCTTGTCTGGACTTGTTACATACGAGAGCAGAAGTCCTGCAGTGCCCTGGCAGCTCTTTTTTACAGAAGCCAACAGGATCCTGCTACCATGAATACATGCCAGCGTGTGCTACTTAGATGTTTTCTACTGTATGTGTACCCAAGTCAAAGAATAAACTCAGTGCAATGCAATTTTAGCAAGCTAACACAGCTAAGAGAAGTCAACAAATAAAAGGATTGCTGTCACGTTTTGTTCGACTCTTCATACTGGAGAAACGTAAGATATTATCTGATCTTGAAAGAATGCCACGTGCTAGCAGTCCTAGGTGTAATGTGAAAAAAAAGTTGGGTTTCCACACTCATAAACCAGCTAAGAAATTGCTATAGTGGCATTAAGAATTTCCCCAGCTTGCCTTTTATCTCTTTAATCCTAGTTTCTCTATGAGTGCTATTTTTAGTGGAACCTTTTTTTTTTTTTTTTTTTCCATTTTCAGTAACATGCAGAAGGTATGGTTCCTAGCCATTTCCAGATCAGTTAAATCCTTAAAATGCTATCAAAGATAGAAGAGAGAGTAGAATTATGAAACCAGGCTTCGATAATTTGTGACAGAAATGCCATCAGTAATCAGGGGCTGAAGAGTACTTGCTAAAATATGAGAAGGGATCAACTAGACTAGTCTTAGTCCTGGAATTGCTTGCTATTTTTGTTTCAGTTCCTCATCTCAAACTCTGATTCTGCCTTTATATGGTATAAAAATGTGTTTGCATGTATGTTGTTCACGGTGAATCTATTAATGTATTAAATGTATTAAATACATTTAATTGGCAGAAACAAAAGAGAAGAAGAGATGTTAACAAATCTTTGGAAGGTTTGGCTGTAATCTGAAAGCCGAAGTTAGGCCTTTTCTGGTTTATGCCTCATCAGTCATGAAGATTTTGCAGGGAGAGCTCAATTTATGCCAGTGCTGGTAAGCCAGAATTGAAAACAGCTCACTGTTTTCAGGCTCTGTTATCTTTGCAGTGCTAGGAGGACTACAAATGAATAACCATTAATTTTGGTTACTAGGGAAATCAACCACATCTATGAATTTACACAGGTAGTAGCTCAGTTAAATAAAAAAGGCATTCTATTTAAAGTAGTACTGTGCTTAATTATGAATGAATGCTGTGCTGGGGTTGTTGGCTCTTATTTCTCTGTTTCTGTATGTACATACATTCATCACAGAGACAAGATGACCATGGGGCTCCTTCACTTCATGTGATACAGTGTTTGGCAGTGCATTGATAGTTGCTTAACTTGGAAGTGTACGCATCATGGTACCTACCAGCAGGATTTACTAAGTTCCCATGGCCAAAATGTTTCTTCTCATCCTTACTTAAATTACCTTATTTAAAACATCTGCTTTGCAGCCATGGGAAATGCTAGATTAAAAATTGTGGTTTTAATCAAAAATATCTTAAACTAATTCAGTTTATCCAATGTATATAGTCTGTTGTTCATATTACAAGCAAATATTTGAGGATGTCTAAAGTACAGTCTGTAATATTTAGTCAAGGATATTAAGAAAGTAATATTATATTAAAAATGTGCTACTCCAATATTAAATTATTCTTATTTCAGTGAGGTTTTCCTGTGATTGCTGTAGGTGTCATCCATTATCTTCCTGTCCTGTATGTATATTACCAGATTGCATTTTAATACAGCAGGCAAATGGATTCCATTCTGACACAAATCCAGGATTCACTCTTTTTGAAATTCAACATGCTTGAATTTTTGTCTCTTCTGAAAAGTTCATCTTATGATCACAGTATTCTTAGTCTATAAAAGGTCTCATTTCAGCAATTGTACAAGTCAGTTCAGGATCTGTGAAGAGATCCTAGTTTCTGTAAGCTCTGTCCCCCCTGTCCCCTGTGTCGTCCCCCCCCAATTTACATTATAAGTAGGTACCTCCCTTCCCTCAATCTTAAAGGTCGGTCAAAAAAGTATGAAATGTATTGATTTACACAGTTCTGTTGATTTACTGCAAGAATGAAAAAACGAAGATATTTAAATTGCCCCCACTCTTATTTTATTTACAGTACAAGGCACTGATTGCTACAGTAAATAAATTAAATATTGCAATATTGTTACATAGTTAAAAGTGGAAACTAGTCTGATAACTAAGTTAATTATTTTTCCAGTTTGAAAACCATACTGTTTCAATCCTTATTACTCATCTTCTGTGCTAAAAGTTAAATCAGCTAGAGTAAGTGCAAATGTATTGAAGATACATCTTGAGCTGGTGAAAATTTTAATAACTAATAGAGATACAGTTTTTACCAGATAGAGATACCAATAGAGATAAACCTTCTATCTGTTAACTCTTCCAGGAATCAGATACCAGGTTATTTTGCAATTCTGTTTTTGAAATTCAAATTCTCCTAGAGTGATACTCCATTGATACTTTAACGTACGAACTCTGTAGCTGCAGACCAAGTTGTCTGATGTCAGTTCCTTGTTGTTACAGCAAATACGAAGTATGCTTTTAACACTAACAAAGGGGCGGTGTTTTAAAGAATGAACAGAAGAGGCAGTGTGAGGGAAGGCAGATTACTTGATGGCAAACAGGTTCAAAGACAGGCAGTCGGTCCCTCTGGCTGTGCTGGAGGGGCCCTCAGTCTCCTGTGCCAGCTAGCATCTCCCGAGTGTTAAAGTTGGCAGCAGGAGGAGGGGAACATCTTACTTCTGCTTGTCTGAATAGAGTAACATTTCCCTGAGCTTGTCTCCACAGAGGATGGAAAAGAAGCGAGAGTGTCTGTGATCCTTAGTGCCGTTGGCCACTCACTGTATGAGGCTGGAAAGGAAAAGCCAAGCCAGGAGGCTTTCCACAACCATGGCGCAGAAGGGACAGATTCTCCATGGGATGGACCAGCGTGTCAGGCTGCTCTGGGAAATTACTGGGTTGGCAAAACATAAACTGTTAAGAACACCGGACAGTATTGAACACCTGTGCTTAACCCCACAAATGTGTTTGGAAAATGTTCCACATCCAGACCTTCTGGACTTCACTCAAACAATTGCTAAATATTTCTTTCAATTAGGTTGAAGTGGATCTGAAATTCCTACCCTGAGGGGTTCTGATTTTATCTCCTTGGGTAAGCAGAATTTTGCTTCTGTTCAGCACACTGATGAGTTTCGTCTGGGTTCATCTCAGGAAGCAGCGCTTGGATCCAGCCCGTTCTTACTTGGCATGTACATGTAGCTAATCTACACAGCTTTTTAAGGCAGCAAAAGCACCATCAGCTGACAGTGCCTTTCACTTCACAGATGGGGAACCTGAGGAGGAGATGCTACAAGACAGAAAGATGTGAGAATTCAGCCAAGATCTACAAGAGAAAGGTAATTGAAGAAGTTTGTAGTGAGATCTGTCAAAATACTCAGTAGGTTTAGTTCCAGACCTCTTAAAATCTCTTTGCCACCTCAGAGACTATGGAATAAAAGTGTCACAATTTCTGAAATCCTGTTTTGGGGCCTACCCATATATATATAGGTACTCAGCATGCTAGGTTTATCAGTATCTGTGTTGAAGCATGGGCAGGGTTCATAGTTAAAGACTTCAGGTTTGTTGTACTCACTGCAGGGCCTAGTAACACAGACTTTCTGAGAGCATCGCTAGTTCTTCTGTTGCACTGCACAGGGAGCAGCCCTGCCAGTTCAGTTGTTCAGATTCTGTTTAGTGGAAGGGTGTTTAAAAGCCAGCTGTTACTTGGAGCTGTGATACCTGCATTCCTTGGTGGAGTGATTCCCCTGATTTTGTTTTAACCCTGAAAAAGGAATGGGATTTCCTCAGGCCACCTGGTTTAGGGAGATGAAAGGACAGCACATCCTCAAGAATCAGTGTCAGAGTGTACATGTACAAGCATAGCTCATTTAGAACTACTCTGTCAGCAGGCTGCCTAGGTAAAATCACTGTCCGTTTTGCTGTAGGTGGATGTTCATTATTGCCTGTATCATAACTGGTTTTGAATAAATAACAAGAATAAATTTGCTGTGACATTACACTGACAGAAGAGGAGGTTCCGGCATTGTTGTAAAAGAGCCGTCATGTTGCAGTCATCTTGAGTTGATACCTCTGTCCAGGTACATTAGGATCCTGTTTGGAGCTGCACTGCTGCTGTAGTAGTGTTATTACACTTGCTGACTCTTTCTGTGTCAATTTAAGTTAATAAACAAAAGCCAGCATGCTCTCGCATGTGCTGTTGCACAGAGAAAGTGGCAGTAGTTTAAGTATTCAGCTTGAATAGCTGTCCCAGCTATTGGTAACTGTATGAAAACCCAACTCAGTAACACACAGTGCCAAAACAGATATTAGATCAGAGTTACATCTGAAGAGTACGTGTTTCACACAAGAAAACCAAACCATACATTTTTATGGCTTATGGCATCCTATTTACTGCCTGAATTTGGATTATCGGTTATACTATTACACATATAACAGCAGGGCTCAAAATATATTTGTATCTGGGTAAATTAAATTTCTTCCTTAATAAACATTAAAGATACACTGCTGTATTGAATTTCTGAGAAAATGAAAGGCAAGGAAATAAGAGAAGTGGTTGCAATAAGGTGCTGTGCAGAATCGGACAGTAAACGAAGTTTTATGGAAAATCAGTTAATATTCAGTGATTCATAATTTGGTTTTGCCAAGGACAGATGGGTCAGGCCCATTAGTTGCAAAATGGTATCACTCAAAACTATTCTACAATATTTTTATTTAATTATTGCATGGAAAAAAAATACAGCAGCTTGTAAACTATATATACAGAAAACATCCAAGCTTGGTCTTCAGGTTTATGAATTGGAATCCTCCCGTCAGAAGGAGTGAACGTCACACCATATTGAATATATGGAATGTCATCCCAGGTGGAGACCCTGGCTTCGAATGACCTTTGTAGTCTCATTTAGAATTTGCAGTCTTGGGAAAGGCAGAAGCACAGCGCTCTCCTGGAGGAGGCAGAGGGGAAGGGGACTCAGGAGGGTTCCTTGTTTGATACAGCTCACTGATTTCCATTTCAAACTTGCTTAGCTTACAAGTACAAATATGGTCTTCTGTTTGTTTTCATTCTCCTTTATTTATTTATTTACTTACTTACTTATTTATTGGCAGCCTGCTTAGCACATTCACCTCAGGCTCTTGGTAGTCAGCTTGGGTTCTTTCCATTTCATGTCTCGTTGCTGGTAACAGAGTCTCTGCAGGCTTTGCGGCACCTCCACCACATCTCTGGGCGCTTGTCTTCAGATGATGCCGAAAGTGACACCTGTGCAACCCCATTAATCTGCAGTGGTGTGCTTACTAGTCCGTGATAGGTGCAATGATCAGACAGCTCTAGTTTCTTTCTGTACCTGAGAGCAAAACTGAGTCCTTGGAGTATTTCCTACTGACAGTGTGGGTTGCCTGACGTAACGTGAAGTAGGAAACAAGTGAACCAGTTTCAGCTTGCGAAATCAGATCTTGGGGAAAGCAGTGCAAACATTTACTTCAAAACTAAGTAATGCTAAATAGAAATCTATAACTGGTGTTGTCACTACATAGAAATCAATGCCAGGATTAATTACCTGCTAAATCCTGAGACTGTTAGTTAATTTCTGTGTGTAAAGCATTTTGTGGTTTGTTTATTTAGTTAGTTATTTATGAAAATCCAGACCACTCTGTGGGCATTTTCCTTAGCTGCCTGAGATTAAGAACAACTCTGAGGCTGCAGAAAACTTCAGTTATGCTTGGGTCAGTTCATCCTGCCCGACTTGAAGTTCAGTACAATGTAATGAGGTTCAGAGGCTCTTTCCTGTCTGTTCCAAGGAGATCTTCTTAACAGCAGGAATCCTGACCAGGTAGGTTATCTATCAGACTGCCCTTTTCTCAAGACAACAGAAGGCAGGTTTTGAGATTGACTGCCACTCTCAGTGGCTGAGGACTAACTTCTCTGGGGAAAAAAAGTGCCATTTGTTTCAAGCCCAGCTTCAAGGGAATGACAATAAAAAGAATTGAATCAAAGGGCAATAGATGCTGAAGAGACTTCTTTGAAAATGACAGTACAGTACCTGTTCTTGAATGCCTGTGTGCAGTTAAATAAAGCAACAGAACTGTAACCTCATAATGTTTTGTGCCTTTTGCATGCCTTGAGCCTCTCCAAATTAATTCTTCACTGACCTACTCAGGCTGCAGTAGCACAAATGAGGTGGCTCTACATGAGGACACAGAGCTGGCTGAAAGCTGCTGTATTCAGCTCCAAGGTCATGAGCTCTGGCAACAGCATAGCAGCCTTGGTGAGAATGATACTAGAGGACAAGGTGGTTTCCTAACCTGACATGTAAAGTGTTTGCAGATGCAGGCGAAAAGAGGAGGGTAGTCCGCCAATTGATTTTTCTCCATTCAGAACTGCAAAATTATTAAATAGTTTAACTGAGAAACTGAAAAATTGTCCTGGAGACATATTACTTTATTTTTTCCCCACCTGGACTGGAAGAAACAATGGAGAAATGAAAGAAGACAGGAGCCCTCTTGCAGGTTTTTGTCACACAAACTTCCTAAAATTGTCCTTGCTTCTGGAAGGGACATATGAATGGTAAACACTGGAGGCTGCCCACAGAGAGCCAGGAGCTAGTTTATACTCACAGCTTCTGCTTTTCTGTGTATACCTCCAAGGGTGACTTTCCAAGCAATAGCTGTTCTTAAGTGAATTATCTTCTCTGGTTTTCCTACATGGAAATCTAGCAACGGGGAAAGGAACCCCTTCCAGAAAGTCATGCCCCAAACACTTCCAAAACTCCAAGAATCTCTTTTTTTATGGAGCTGCTGTTGAACAGCATCTGCTTTGCAGAAGGTGTTGTGACAGCTGCATTAATCCTTCCTGTTGAAAAGGCAACAGCTAAATACATGCTTCCTTGAGATACATACATCAGATTGAGTTCAAAAAAGAACCGTCCTGTTGTAAGTCATTTTTCTAGAAGAGGAAACTCCTTCTTTATGCCTCTTTTGCTTCTGCATGTTTTTCATATCCCTGTAGAGCTGGCCATGGCAACCTGTCCCTAGATTTTCAGTCAGGTCGGAGTTGTTACTGATAAGTTGCTATATGATAGTCTGTTTAGGACTCCTTGGAATATTTCATGATGTGTCTTGCAAGAGGCAAAATAAGTTTCTGTACCTGCTTTTGTTTCAGTTTTGTGTGTTTACCAGTTTCTGAATTGTTCTTTGTTCTTTTTACCCTGTTGCCATATTTTCAGCAAATAACTCTACGTGTATCTGCGTTGAATAACAGTTGATGAACTGAACCACTGCAAATGAATCTCTTCCGAATATTGGACAATGTAACTTTTCATAAGCCCGTTCTCTAGACCATTTAGAAATTTCCAAACAATGAATAAATCTTCAGTCTTGAGACACTTAACAGATGTAGGTTGGGATTTTCAAAATTATTCTGAATTTATTGTAAAAATTAATGGGGTTCTTAATGTACTCATTCACAATAGAGGAAGGTAAATAGAACTTTGACATTTTTTCCTCTTATTCTACCCAGTACATGTATTAAATATGTACCTCCTCTCTGTAGCTTTCTTCATCACTTCATCTGTGAATGTTGGCATCCTTATCTATGTTCGGGTTATTTAAAAATGCAAAAGAAACGGTATAACTACATGTTCTTTGGAAATAAGTTACCATATATTTTGCCTGGATACTAGCATAATACTTCTGATCCATTGAAAATAATGATTATGTATTTATAACATTCTGGGGTTTTTTTATCGTGGGTTTGTGGGTTTGGTTTGGTTTTTTTTTTAAGTAAAGAATATGCATTTTTCGGTAGTATTTACTAGTGTTTCTGTTTTTACTCATTTTTCAAGCAGTATTTCAACAACTGTCCCTATTATTGCTAGGCTGGTCCTCATCCTGATGAATGTGTGTGCTATGAAATAATTCAGTAGGACTGTGCTCAGCAGGGGGAGGTGAAAGATGAGAGATGGAAGCATATCTTAATTATCTGGGGGAGTTATGGGGACAAAAGAATTCTAAAATCTAGTTCAGGCATATTTCAAAACAGTGCTAAAGGTTTAACTTACATGAGGTCAGATCTACAAATTCTGTAAAGCTTGAATGTGACAAAGAATTTACTATAAAAAGGTTTTCGTTAAAATGTACCTTCACCGATATTTTATCAATTTCTTCTTTCTTTTGAAGATCAGGATATCATTAGCTGATTTAACACAGGTTCAGTTCAGATCACAACTCGCCTTTCTATGCATTAACTAGAATTCTGCATTCTTCATCCTCCCAAGACTCAACTCTTTCAATGAAACGACAAATCCAGAACAGTACAAAAGTCTAATTCAACTCAATATCTATTAAAACCATTGAACAGAGGATAAGAAAAATGCCTGGCATTGTGGAAAATAGTTGGCATCTTCCTGAATAAATGTTTATCTCTTTGCACTTTGTTTAACTATTTGCTATGGTAGTTTTGATTTTTGCGTTTTAGGTTGACAAGACAGAGGTATTTATTTCAAATCAAGACTCATCATTGTGTTTCTGATTGGAAAATAACCACTTTTTCTTTTTTTTTTTCCTGCAGATTATGATGTGCTGTTAGTGGCAAAGCGTTATCTATTCTGTCAGCTGGCTAACTATGGACTGCTTTCTCTGAGAAGTGCAAGCTGCTTGGAGTCTTTCCAAAAGCATTGATGAGTTAGAAGATGAGGTTTGATGTAAGACAAGTCACTAAGAGACAAACCCCTGTACATGTAATTAAGTTGATCAGTATTTCCAGGTACTAGCACAGGTTAACTCATTTGTTAAGTGAACGTTCTACAGTACGCTGTGTATGACCCCACAAAACAGTAGTTGTAAAACTACTTTAAGGCTCCTGAGTAAATGGACATTAACCTGACAATATGTTTCTCCTAATCATAGATATAAGCACAAATCTAATTATTTTTTTATTTTTAATAAGATTCTGACATGGATGATATGTACTGCTAAAGACATTTCTATAATATATGACCATTCATGCATGCATATAAAATTTGAATTAATGGAAGCCATAGAGATGAGTCAGCATTGCAGATTTATGTCTGTTTTAATGCAGTGAGAAGGATCCTCTGAGAAGGCAGGAAAAAAAAAAAAAGATTTATATTCCCATCATTTAAGAAGTGAAGGCCCTCAGAAGCACCCAAAGACCTTTAAGGATATACAGGAGGACTTTTCATAAATTATGTGGTGCATTTAAAATAAAGGTTATTCGGAGTAATTATGTAGGACAGTCCAATATAGTTGGGTGGGAAATTGCTTGAGTCCATTAATTTCATTTGTGTCCTGTCAGAGAAGAATCAATTAGAGGTATACCTCAGGGAATTGCACTTTCTTCAGAAAAGGCGGAGCATGTATAAGATGCCTATGTAAGATCCCCATGTAAGTGTGCCTATATTCCCCCAGATCCCGGGGTGGTTAGAGGACTCCACATGAATTGAGTGAACCCCAGCAGCTAGCACAGCCCTACAGTGATTGATAGAGCTGATAGGACTCTACTAAAATACTGTGTGAGTTCCTTACAGCCTTCAGTGCCTTTACACGCACAACAAATCAGAGGCAGGGAAATGTTAAAATCCCCTTTGTAAAGGAAGAGGCAGAGAGACTCATGTGCAGTGTGATTGGAGGGACTTTTATGGTAGAATTTGTGTCGTCTTCTGACATTTAAACTGGTATATTCTGTACAGAACACTGGTTTATTTTACTGAGAAACAAAGTAAGGGGAAGAGAAAGGTCCTTAATTTTATTCTTCAATGGCTTCACCAGATAGTACTCACACGGTCTGGGAAGTCCAAGGTTTCTGTCCTTTCCCTATGCCAGTTTCCCAGACTTGCCTGTTGTTCACAGCTAATGTTACCACCCAAAAACCCAGAGTGGGTTTGGTTCTTTCCCTGGCTCAAGTTGGGTTGAAATGCTGAAACCTTGTAAGAGTTTCTAAGCTAATAATGGAGCAAGTGGTTGGTATTACATCACGTGTGAAATTTCATTTTGACGCTGACCTTTCTGAAAATACTATTCTAAAAATACTATTATTGATTTACATTTCTAAGCAAAAACTAATCTGAAGCCAAATTTTGGAACCTGTCATATAGAAAATGTTGACGTGGGATGTTGTGACAACTGTGAAACTACTTTTCCATTTAAATGAAAACAAAAAAACCCCAAAACCATCAAAATCAGCCCTTTCCTTCTGAAAAGCTTTTTGGTTTCAGCAAATCAGCAACAGTACAAGTTCAAACAAAAGGTACACAGGAAGCTGTGAAAGTGATCCTGCTGCATTTTGCAGTTCCTAGTCCTGAATTCTATGGCATTCTGAAGTGAAGCCTCTGTGTTTGCAGAAGGGAAAAGCACAGTAGACTGGCTCATTTCCAGATTATTCCCTTTTCCCTGAAGTGCAGTGGAACAGGTTAAGGTCTGTAAAGGAGGTGGAAATCCTGCCTTTTTTTTTTTTTTAAACAATGAGTACTTACTGTATCCTTTCCTGTAGTTCAGATATATTGAAGTTTTGAATGTTATGGGTTTGATCTTACTGAGGATAGGTTCTTGCCACAGATGTGTGGCGTTTCCCTTTTACTGCACTTCGTTGTCCTACATAAACTGCATGTGTTTTGGAAGAGTTGCTGCTTTCTGTTGTTTTCCATGCAGGGTTGTGTGTGGTCCCACTTGCCACACTATGTCAGCAGGAATCTCTCCCTCTAATGTGTGAACTTCTTAATGTAGGGTTCTTGATTTAAGCATACCTGCAATCTTCTTACATGCATCTTTCAGTCTGTAATTTTTATAGGCATCAATAGAACATCTTAGCTGTCACACAGAAGCAGCCTTTGACATTGGCTCTGAACAAATAAACAGTTTTGGTTAAATTTGGGTCTGTCTACCTAGAAGATTGAGAGTAGGATTAGGTTCCTTTTCTTCAGCTTTCAAGCTAACCAAACATTTTTTCATCTGAATTAGTGTAGTGTTCAGCCTGACCTACCAAGATAAAAGGATATGGTAGGTTTGCTGTCTCATTGTGGCATTATGGTTCTACTTGCCTTAAGTAATGAAAAGATAACCCTGTATCTCCATATATCTGCAGAATGCCATGTTAGGCAACATGAGTGACAGCTGTAATTGTGTTGGTGGCTTAATGTTCACCATGTATGAGATTGGCTTAGCTTCCAGGGTTGCTTTATTAAGCATCTTAACTATATAAGCATCATTTCCCTGATTTCCAAATGAGTTGCTGTGGTGAAGAGCCAAATGTTGTTTGTTGAAAGGAGGATGTGAAGCAACGCTGCTTTTCCCTTTATTCTTAATTTTCTTTATTTTCTTCCTTTGAAATTAGAAAAAGAGAAGCCATTTAACATGTCACCAAAATAATATGTTTGAAAGCATTCTCTATGTCCAATAAGAGCTTGAAGTGTATTACTAAATTAACTCAATGCATCAGTGATTTCCTCACCAAAAAAAATGTGGGTAATTTTACAGCATAGCATAATCCAGAAGAAAACTAAACAAGATAACACATACATCTGCAGGTAACAGACACATGTTTCCAGTTCAGGACTGAACAAGAGACTCTCAGCAATCAATTCTACAGTTAATACATTCAAAAAAACCCTCCATAATTGAAAATTTTCACTGGATCGAATGACTAAAGGCATTGAGAGCAATATCTGGAATCTGTAGTTGACACCCATACAAGTTAAACTGCTTTTTGCCTTTCAAAACTAACACTACTGAAATTGACTATGTCATTGCTTCATTCCCTTTTCAAATGAAGGATAAATTATATAAATAATGATCTTAAAAATGGAAGTCCAAAGATATCCTGATTATAGATGGCTATGTAAAACTCCTAGAAGTCAAAACTTGACTTCTGGCAGTTTAGCATGTTCCACTTAATAGTTTTGTAAGGTAATATTTTCAGGTAAGTTTTTCTACCATCTAGTAGTAGAGAATTCCCAATTCTTTAGCCTCTTGTCATGCAGCAATACCTTGTGTTTGCAGTACACTAGCTTGTGTCTTGTTTAAACTTAGTGAAGCCTGCAGAGTACTTCTACCAGTTTTCTAATCTACTGTTACTGCCGTAAGACACTATATATTCCTGCTATAGACGCCCTTAGTGGACAATGATTTAGATGAGTTTTTATCAAAATATTAAATAAGTGATGAAATAAACATTTTTTTGCTATGTTTACTTCTTCGGCTTAATCAGCAGCAGCTATTGTGCTAATAAATAGTTGGTGATTTAGCAGACAACTAATATGACCACACCTTAAAGCTACATTTTAATTTTCCTTGTAAGTCTGTCTTCTGTTTTAGCAGCAGAATTTTTATCTTTATTACAAAGAAAAAAAAAAAAGTGTCTTTTTAAAGTTTCATTTACGTTTTCTTGAGAAAAGCAGAATCAATGAAAAAGTGTTTAGGAATTGCTAGAACATCTGATTAATTGCAGGCCTTTTTTCTTACTCAGTTGCACATTTATCTTGAATTGCTACTTCACTCTTTCTGGTGACTGAAAGCTCTCCATTATTCAGGGGACATTTTCAGCTGTCTGTATTTGTAGCAGCAAATGACATTCATAGGTCTCTGCTAAGAAGCTGCCTAAATCTGAAAGCAAACAGTGCAGCAGCACCATGACAGGGCCAGAACATGCTTTGGGGCTCTCTAATCCATCACTTGACTGTGAGAGGAATACAATCTTTTCCCAGAATGAATTTGCGTGTACAATCCCAGTGGGAGAAATTTTGTTGTAACTCAGAAGCCTGGTAGAACTCGACTTCACAGTTACTGCTGATTTACCCTGTTGTAAATAGGATGGGAATATGGCTTAGTGTCTTGATATAGCAGAGCCTAACATTGTCTGTATTATCAATACAGACAGTGATTATCTACAAGAAATTCCCTGGTAATCTAATTTCGAAAAAAACCCTACAGTTTAATATATCTAGCTATCCTGCAACAGGAACAGAATGATGAACATATGATGCATGCCCAAGTCTACATAAGCTTCACTTTATAGAAAGGGGAGCTAGATTTGTCTCACTTTCTTTTTAGTCAGTGCTTTTTCATACTCTCAAGACTTATATCAATATGATTTGAATGAGTCAACTCTCTCTACCTGAGTCACATACATACACAGAAAGAGAGCAACAAGTCTGAAGATACAAAAAAGGGGAGGAGGTAGAAATAACCCCTCCATGCTCCCAGTATGGGCCAGCTGCTATATGACAGAGTTGGTATTTCCCCATCAGTGTGTGTGCCCTGGTGTAATTTTTGGGGCAGGGTGAGAATGTGCCTTGCAAACGGTGCTGAGTATGAGAGCTGTGAATCATTCCTGCTGCTCGAGGCTTTTCAATGGCCTCCAGAAAGAATTGGATTAAGACAGGCAGGGTGCGGTTGCTGTAGCTGCTACATGCTAAGGGCTCTCCTTTCTCTGCCTGGCATTCGTAACATTTGTCCTGCACAAAGTCAGAGACAAAATATTAACTGTGAGTTTAAAGGCTCCTGTTGTCTGCGATGTGTGGAGCAGGGTCATCTCTCAAAAACTGGCTTTCCATAGTATCTCAGTGGAAAAAAAACATTGCTTGCATCATTTTCCTTTTGTCTATTCCATATTCTCAGCCCTTATTCTTTGATTTCAGTATGAAACAAAATTATCTTTTCATTTTAATGTTATTTGAGAAGTAAATATTGGGGGGGGTTCTTTCTTTTCAGGTATTGCCATTGGAAGTTGGGAAATGTACTGCATGTGATATTTACATGAAACTATAATGGAGTCATTGGTTAATTATTACAGCGGTTTCATATGTTGTGAAAGATTGCATCCAACCATGGTTGGTTGTTTTTTTTTTCCACAGCTTACATGCAGTTAGAAAGCAAGATGTGTAAGCTTAAAATCATGAATTGTGGACTTTGTGGTCGTGTTTCCTAGACATTTTTAAAGACTGGTTTGTCTCTTGACTTTATTCTGTATGGTAAGTATTGCTGTTGCTGCTTACTGTTTGTTCAGTGGACTTAAATTCCTAGGACAGTCGGAGTGGTATTTGGAGACATCGAGCTTTGGCTTTCTCATCTGCTTGAGGAGAAAATAGAGAAGCAGTTGATATACCCAGAACTGAAGCTGTTCTCCTGCCATTAGTGGAGAGACGGTATTCACAGCTGGGGCAGGACATGACTGCAGTCCCAGAACAAGTTAATTTTAGTAAAACATGAAGATTGCAGTGGGCAAAGTTGATGTTACACATTTTATTCATAAAGGAAGGGGAAAACATGCACTAATTATTTATTAAAATAATTTCAAATATATATATATACAGGTGCCTAGCATGGAAACATTTTGGACAGGTACTGCTTGGATTGCTGTCTTGGTTGGATTGATTTTCATAAAGCCAATGAGAACAATTTGCTCACTACCCAGTTAAAAGGATTTTCTTTGCAGCTGTGTAACAGCTCAGGTCTTAAAGATTCTTCTGTTAACCACTGTTCTCCTTTACTTCATGAAACCAAAGCCATGTCAAT
Source organism: Ceryle rudis (assembly GCA_033439905.1). NCBI lineage: Eukaryota > Metazoa > Chordata > Aves > Coraciiformes > Cerylidae > Ceryle > Ceryle rudis. The sequence goes on along the minus strand of JAAGNO010023477.1, from coordinate 14,109 downwards.
GGCTGGCACAGGCTGGACAACATTCCAATTCAATTATTCCACACACGAATATATCCTGTTAGCTTGAAAAGAAATCATTGAGTCAGCTCTCAGAAAGGACTTCTCAAAATATTTTGTATGCTACAATTTGTTTGGCAGAATTTAAAACTTTTGGTTTCCCAAGCTATCTTTGTAGATGCCTTCTCCTTTCTGTCACAGAAGAGGCTCACCTTGGTTCTTGGATAGCTACATTCCGGTTGAGAACAGGTGGCATCTGTGTGTTGGACAGAGAGAACAAGAATGAATACCAGGCATGTGCAGGTAAGAAGGCAGTTGTGTAAATATGTGTAACTTCAATTTCAAGGATTTAGCGGGAACATTACTTTTCACTGCATTCATTAAGGTGCCCAGCAACAATACACATTGTCATTGTGTTTATGAATTCCCGATTATAAATGCAGAAACTGTGTACTGAGACGAAGGGAAAAGATCGAGTCTTCAAATGAAGGTGTGTCTCTATACGTGTTAAAGCCTGACATATGTTTACCTAGCTAAATGTAAACTGAAAAGCTGTGTATTTCTTTGTTTTTATTTTGTTCCATGTATGCCAGTAAATTATTGAAAAACGGTGGAATGAATATAATTCTTTATCCTTATTATCATCAGAAGTTTTGTTTCTGATTTCATTAAGACCAGGATTAAAACAATCCATATTGATGTGGGAAATGAAGGTGGCCAAATTTGAATGTGATTGAACACGTGTAATGAAACATAATGCCATCATTCATCTTAATAGGCATGATAAAAAAAGCATTTTTAATACAGCCTACAGGTAATACAAATGAATTAAAGTCATTTAATTGCAAAATATTTTAAAAGATATTATGATAACTTAAAAATAACAGCTATGCCAAATTTTAATAAGATAATGACAGCTTCATTAGCTTCAGAAGTGTGCATAATTTACAGGAATGTTGTATTAGCATTAAGGTGACATTTTCCATTTTATTCAGATTAAAATTGTGTAAATAGGCAATTTGAAATGCTCACATTGTGTATTAAAATTAACTATTCAGGAATTAATTCTTCAGCTTCTCATGAGAGTTATCCTTATTCACATAAGAAGTCCCATTGACTAATGGCATTTCTCAGGCATAATCAGATGACAGTGGGACAAGTATAAGAATTACTCACGTGAAAAATACAAACTCCATCATTCTTTGTTAAAATATTTGCTGATAATGGTTCTTTTCATTAAACTGTTTTTGGTCTTCAGTGCTGTACAGCAGACAGAGGGAATTTTTTTTGTGAGCCCTGTGGATGATGTTTCTGCCTTGACACGAGAGGAATTAAACAGAATGCTGTAGAGACAGCATGAAAGTGTGGTGGTGGTAGGGGAAGAACACAGTTATTTTTTTACCTACATAAATTTTACCATTTAGGAGCACACAGCAAATGTATTTGTGAGTCCAGAGTAGTAAAACACTGTCTCCTACCATCCTTGTTTCAAAAACAAGAGTACATTGTCTTGAGAATGTAGGTCATTTTAAGGAAAATATCAGTGGCCAATTTAGTAACCTATAACCTACATTTATTGGAGAGCCCTAAAAAATTTGTTTGCTTGCAGGGTTCTGTGTAGCACATTTTAGTCTCTTGACAAGTACACTTGCTTTCTATAAGTGCAGTCTTTCATGGGACTCCAGAATCAATCCATGGACATCGAGGAGTCTGTGGACCACAGACTGAAAAATACTGCTTCAACTGATGCATTACAGCAGTTAATTTCAGTACTTGTATTCCTAAATTGCATGGAAGCGTTTTGATAAATTTATTGATGACCTAAATAGGGAGACAGAGCCCGAGCTTTTATTACATATTTCTTATGTTTTCTGGTTTTTCTAGCCACACTTTCTTGAAGCTGTGGCTCTCTGACACTCTCTTCATCATGCATAGTATCCTACTTGTGTCATTGTTTTCTATGACTCATTAAAGCAGACACATACTTGAAATTAAAATCATCTTGAGCATTTAAAAACCATCATCCATTGAATAGGATTCCTTGGGATTTACAAAAAAGTGCTTGTTAAAATGTCAACTGCTCATCCTGTAATTTATAAACAGATAATCCTCATCAACAAGAGAGATAGAAACGTTTCCTGAGGCGATCTTGTTGCCTTTGTAATACATCAAATTTGTGCAATATGGTACATAATTCAAAAGAATATTTGAAGAGTAAAACCATATATCCTCTTAAAGGACTGTTTTTTCTCTGTAAATCTGGATTGAAGACTGCTATATCCTATCCTACTATACTGATATCCAGAGTGCATTAAATTCTTTTTTAAGAGCAGCTTGCTGACTAATCCTGTTTGCTCAGTCTTCATAGTTGAACATAAAAAAAAAATGTTTTGTTTTTATTATTTGGTTTTTCTCAAAAAGGTTTCTTTCTTAGTACTCCCCAGCTTTTCCTTTTGTTGGTAGCAAGCTTTAAAGAAAAAGTAAAGTATTGACAGATGTTACAACCACTGATTGCTGGATCCAGAAGCTCTTATCAGGAGATCTAAAAAGTAGTATTCCGAAATTAAAATGTTCTAGCATAATTGTGTAGCCTTCTTTGTGTTTTCAGCTGCTTAAATAGAACAATCTTTAATTCACCGTAACAAAAATAATCAACAATTGGCTTGAGTTATTCCATTGAAGGGCAGTAACAATGTTAATTAATTGGAAATTTAATTATATTCACAGTCTTGATGTGAAGTGTTTGAAAGAAGCCAGCAGTTTTTCAGCAGCTGAAGTCAGAAGACTTTCAGAGAATTCTTAAGGACTTAATGCATTCTTTTAAAACTCGGTTTTGACAGTTATCCCTTCGAGCAGGAAAAGAGGGGTGGTTGTAATAAAATGAAAACGGCGTTATGAGTGTGTGTGAAGAAATATCAAAGTCATAACATAGAGCCTTGCAAGCAGGCCAAAACTTTTTATTAAAACATGATTTTTTTTTTTAACAGGATGAAATATCTCTGATGAGAGATGGAATCACTTTTGTCACCTAAATTAATTTGCTCCTGTGTCTTGTAAATCATTTCATGCCACAAATAATTGATCAGAGACTGAAGCAGAAATGAACAATTCAGGCTGTGATTTAAAGGGAATTAATTCTTAATTAAGTTGGCTTATTTTGGATTTTCATCTTTAGGGAGAATAGGCTGCTAAGCATTCACAATACTGTCACTTAGTTTAATATTAGGAAAAGCCTTCAGAAGAGATTAAGGCACTCTTCACATTAAGGGGATCAGAATGAAGTACCTGCATTTAAGACTAAGAACCAGAACTCAAATCAGTATATAGGGGTCTGGTGTCAGCTACTAAGTGAGCCTCAGATTATCCCAAGAAGTGAGGCAAAATGACAAGTTCAGAATCCCGTGTTTGCAAAGGAGGCAGGCAGTTAATCCTGAAGTCTTTGCATACTGAGCTTCCTTCCAGTGTAACTCTCTGAAACGGCTTCTATCAAGAATTTCCAGTAATAATAATACAGTCCCATCTTTGTCATCTAATTGTAGTATCTTATGGGTGCTTACCTCTAAGGATACTTACTTCTGAATATTGCTAGAACTGTATACTTACTGTTCTTAAAGCTCTGCTTCCTTACAGCTTGTGGTTCTTGTCTGTATTGTTATTTATACTGTCTTCTCTTGTATTGTTTGCACACGGGTATGTTTTTTCACAGTGCTCTAACATAGTTTGGAAACTACATTAATCTAGCCAATTAGTACGAGCAGAAACTTCATTATTTATATCTAGGGACTGAATCATTAATTATGCCATTCTGAATAAACAAAGTAGGTGCTAGAAAAACATATTTAGGTAGTAAATGTACATTCAAAAATCTACTTGAATCATGCAAGTCAAAATATTTTGTCTGTTACTTTAGTTGTTCTGTAGTTGTTTTAGTTATTATATTCTTCTTAGCTATTTCACTCATGCAAGTCAAAATATTTTGTCTGAACTACTTGGTTTGTGACAGACCATTATGAAGAAGCTGTTTTAAGATTTTTCGGAGACCCAAATTTTGAGACGGCTTCCAAATAGGTTCTTCAAAAATGCGTAGGTGTTTAACTTCCACTCTTTGGAAGTCTGGCTCTTATTTTCTCATTGTCCCTCATGGTGCAAAAAAAATGAGTTTTGCTTGCCTTTTATTAAAAACAAATAAACTTGTAAGTTGAGGTGATTGTAAGCTAAAAGCAGTATTTTCAATTTTTAAAATGTGGGGGTTTTTTTCTGAAAAACAATGAAAAAAATTGGGGTTCATCAGTGCTTACTGTTCATAAATGAAAAGGATGTGATAGTATATCATCAAGGAGCACTGTATTTTAGAGTGCTGAACTGTAGGCTGTTCTTTTTTGTGATTCTGAAGAGATGGGACAAATTTGTTAGTGACTTTACAAGTGCCTTAGGCACTGATTAGAAATAACTTCAAATGGGGTAGAAAGAGAAAGGTGTTGTGGCAAAAGTTGTCATTAGATTCCTGTATCCATTCCATTGATGCATTTGAAGTCCTTGGCAGGATTCTTTTAAAGGATTTGGGATAGAGCTGCAATATGTAAAATATGTTGCAAAGACAATTGCATTAAACAGATAGATGGCAAACTCAGAAATGTGGTGGGAAGACTAGATATGAATACTTGCAACACACATCTTGGTGACAACTCACATACAATTTGGCATGCAAATACATTTGCTAGGAAATAATAGTAAGGAAGACAAAACTAATTGCATGGCTGAGGCTGCGGAAGGCATCCATGGTAATAACAATGCTTCAAATTCATTCAAAGTAGGTAATATAAGAAGGTAAATTGGTGGATAGCAGCAGCTCAGATTCAGTGGAAAGATTTTTACAATGTCATTAATTGGAAAGGATAATAAATCTGATATGACTCTTCCCTTTCATAAGGCCTAACTTCTGGGGCCTCTGTGAATTCTTACAGCATACTGTATTTCCTATGACCTGAAGCGTGACTTAAAAGCCACCAGAAACCAGAGCGAACGTGTACAGATAACTGGTTTGACAGGTGTGTGCAAAGGCAGCAAACTATTTGAACTATGCAGATGTTCCACATTTGGGACGTTTGTGTTTGACTCAGTTTGAGCCAATGTGATTTTTCTGTAATACTAAATTCTAATTAGGTCTAAGCAGAAGCGTGCCAGCGTGTCTTCATTTAAGTGGTGTGAAGATTTACTGATCCCAAAGACTTACTGCTCTGATGCATAATAACTAATAGTTAGAAATAGTGATGGGGTGAAGTTAAAAGAGTGGGTAATGATCTTGCTAATTTCTGCTTACTGATGGATCTTTTTGGTGACTGATGAACCTAATAAGACTCTGTAATTGAAGTGGAATAGCAAGTCTTAAATAAACAACAGATCCAGGCTCTTAAGGAGTTCTAATACCTCCCCGTTCCTATCAAGAACAAGAAAATGCTGAGGTGAATCCAAGAGACACCTAGGTTCATCCATCCAAATGGCATTTCCAGCTGATTTACATGTTTCAAACTTCCTCATCTTGCCAGAGGTAACAAGAAACAGTAAGCCATGCAGCACGTCCTGAGAGCCTAGGGATTTGACACATTTTGGATCAGACCATGCACCAAACATCCAAACATAGAATCATTCCAGATAGGTTGTTGGATGTTTTTCCTTTGCCTTTATTGCAGGCTTGGAGTTAATAACATTTTATTTGTATATTCTCCTATCACGTGTGTTGGACGACTTGAATCAAATCAACTGTGTTTTTCCACCGGAACATTGTAAAATCAATTGCCTTTGAATGTGTGTTGAAAAGATCATTGGGATGCTGTTCTTTCTCCAATATATTTCAAAATTACTCTCTGTTTCTACCTGATAACTTCTTGTATTTTAGTATGTTACTAGATTAATTGCTTAAAGTGTTTGCAACGTCAGGAAATGAAGTACTGTGGTCAGTGCTTATGATTTTATTGCAGTGGTTGCGAAGACACATAATTAGATGAATTTCAGCTATTGTGATTTTAGCGCTGTGGAGAAAAGGCAGGAAGTGTGATTCAGAAGAGTGGCAGGAATAGAAGGCATCAGGAAGACCCAAAATACACAGACCTCTCACTATTTTAAGACAGTCTAACCATTTCTTAGAGTCTAGCTTGTAATTTGTCAGTCTGAGGGTGGGCAGCATTGCTGAAGATCCAAACCCAAATCTGATAGAGGAGATGGTTTGATTCTTCATGTGCATTAGGGTTAGTGTTACCAAATATATTTATCTGATGGAGCGCTAGTGTTTTAAATGACATAGTAAAAAAAACAATTCTAATTTTTTTGGAAAAGAAACTCCACTCATGGCTATTTTTTAAAACTGTAGTCATGAGGCAGGGAGAAAGTTAAGAGGAAGGAAAAAAAAAAGAAAAATAAAGTAGAGAAGACCCTGCCTTTGAAAATCAGAATTGCTTTTGTGGAATATGCGTATGTTATCCTCTTGACTGACAAAGTTCTTGTGTTTCCCTTGGAGTGTATCTGTTCATTAGTGTCTCCAGACAGAGGTAGTTCAGCTTTTAATTAAAATACAATTTTCAGGTTTTTTAGTGTGTTAATGAGACAGCAAAAATGAATTCATTGAAAGAGGAACAGATATCTAGGCCTTACAGCAGTGAAAGTTAGAGCCTCATTAGTAGCTAATTATGCAGAACATAGTATATAAATAGAGCTGTTATGGCATTAAAAAAAGCCTCAGTGCATTACCTAATGACATAAAATGTTTACAGTCTGTTCCAAGTATGGTATAATGTCTACTGAAGTAATTAATGGCATATTTAACAGTGACACAACTGGAATCACAATTGCTTTGCAGGTACGAGTTGAGGGCAAGGGAATGTATAAAAGTCTTTGAGGAACAGATTATTTGTCCGCTAATAAATATGTGAGTATGGGGAGACAGAGGAGGAACACGTGGTTTATGCATTAGGTGGGATAATGTTTCTTTCTGACAAGGACAGAATACACTGGGCTTTATATTTAGGTTTTCCTGGTGTGAGCAGTAGGATGCCACAAGTCCAGACTGACACGTCCATAAAGGGCTGCATCCCTGAAAGAACCAATGTTTTTAATAAACTTAAGGAAAACACCTTTTTTTTTCCTCTGCCTAACAAGAACTGCATATGTAGCTTAACAACTAATAGTAGTAGTAGTAGTAGTAATAATAAGCTTCCATTAGGCAATGCTTCATACTAAGAGTAAAGCTGTAAATGGCAATAGCTAACCATAACTGCTTAGATGCAATGTGGTGAAATACAGTTGTGGTAGCCCAGCAGCGGTGTTGGAGGAATGACTAAAGAAGAATAGCACATTTGGGGAAGCATACTGGCTGTGGAGCTTGTCTAGCACACCCAAGGTAATCGGGTAGAGTGTGAAAAATATTGTGAAAAGTTGGAGAGGAGGAGGAGGCAGCTGAGGAGATGTCTATGCAAATAGGAAAGGCCTGTAAAATGATCTGCGCGGTAGTCACGATGTTTCCGATTCCTGTTGTATTGACTAGGAACCGCAGAGCCACAGAATCAATTAGATGGTTAAAAATAAAAAAAGCTATTTCCTTGCTCGGTTTCTTCAGCAGTCAGCAAGTTTAGAGTTTGTTCTGGGAAATTATTTTGGTACAGTGACCAAGTTAGAGACTGATTAATGTTTGGCTGAGGGTAGGTGAATTGAAATTATTTTGCTATGAATTCAATGCTTTATTTTTTAGTCACGATGATCAGTGAGATACCATAGAATGATGGAAAGCATCTGCCTCTGGACATGATGGAATGATGGAAAACGGTGCCTCTGCGTTAGCACGGTTGCATGTATGAATAAAATTATCAGCTCTAGTGGGAGGAAGAGTTAATGACCTACAAGTTTGTGTTATGTTAGGTAGGAAAAGACGCTGCTTATTAATTGTGATAAGTTTTTGGTTTGTTTTTTTTTTTAGTTCATTAGTGAAAGTAGTTTGGGATTCATAAAGAGGTCTATGTAGCTGAAGGCCTGAGAAACCTGTTACACATACAATGGGTACAGTCAAATAAATGTCAGTACCGGCACTGTGAAGAACCTGCCAGTTTGCCTGATTCCCGATACAGACATTTGTGTTGTGTGTGTGTGTGTGTGCACAGACATTGATTATTTTCAATGATCACCAACTCGTGAATTTTTTTTATTACTGTGGCCAGCACGAATGACAAGTTCCAATTGTGATGATGCTCTCTGTAAATATTGAGTAGAGTTAGTACAAATTTTCTGAATGATATTGACTTTTATAATCTATGACAAATGAGGATGATCAATTATATATGACATTATATGCCTGCAAAAATCTGTAGCACATTTCCATAACATGTTTTCTGTACTGGGGACACTAAAAGATGTACTTTGCAAAATACTTTGACACTTTGCCAAAGGACTTGCTTCTTGCTCTATGTGTATGCAGGGAAATTAGTTTGGCTGGCTGTGGATCCAGAGCAGATGAACTAATCTTTTGTGGCTGCCTGTGGTCCCACTATTGCCTCCAGTAAGATAGCACGGTCTATCTTTGTAGATAAATAAACTGCTTTTCATGTACTGTGGAGAAAAGGAATGGCTGGAGCACGGTGAACAGCTCATGCACTGCAAGTCTGTAATTTTAGTCCAACTTGAAGTAACTTGTTTGTGTAGCCATGATTGTGATGTGTTTCAGATGCACTTAGTGTGGCAGTGAATATATTATGTATTTGCTTGCCAGAAGTGATCCAGTTGCCTTTAGGTTAATGTTTGGATGTACCATCTTTGGCTGAGCAAAACAGTAAATAGCAGTTGATTCTGATTCTGTCAGATCATTCTGTCAAATGCTCAGATCATTCTGTGTTAAAGACTTGCACTGTCTCTGTGGATATTGGTCAATAGCAAACCGTAAGCCTTCTCATCAGCTCAGCTCAGAGTCACCAGCATACAGCAATCCACAGTTTGGTTGGTAACTCTAAAATGCAGTAGTTTATTACTGTTTTCAGCTCAGCATTTTCAAACGCTTAGTGTTAAGGGGTGCCACATTGTTCTGCAGGTGCCCGCCTGACTCTGCTTGTACAGGAGGAAAGCAACCAGGTCGATGCCAAAGGCACTTCCCTCTTCTGCTTTTTCTATCTCAGAAGGGCAAGTCTTCACTGGGTTGTAGGTCATCCATCCCAAATCCAGCTTTTTGTTTAACACCTGCCACCATCTTCAGGCCGGTCCGTAAGTCTCTCTGGCAGATGCTGTGCACCAGGCAGGCAGACCCTGCACAATTTGCTGTTTGTGATGTTGGAGTATAAGCTGCTTAGGCTTCAGTCCACAGCCATCTTCTGCATCTTTGGTCTCCTGTCTCTACAGTGTGCTGCATTCTTACCCATCCTCTGCTATTCACGCCTGGCCAAAATGTAGTATTTGTGTTTTGCAAGGTGCTTCTGTTATTGTTTGTGCAAATGGGGGGAAACTGAACTTTCCGTAATTATTTCTGCAAACTTCAGCTGGAGGTGGGGAAGGGATTCAGAAACAGCCACTGCTGACAGATGATTCTGTAATTTTTAGAACCCTGGGATCATATTTGTACTGTATAAACATGATTTGAAAGATGTTATTAAAAAAGAAGCTATTAAATTAGGGGAACAGCAAATGCAGAGGAATTTAAGAACTGGGTAAGGGCTTAGTATGAATTTTAAGTTACTAACTGCCTGTGTAGCACAATATATGGGAAAGCAGAATTGAAAAGTCCCGTCTGTTTTGTGGGGAAAGCAGATGAAGGTTGAAACATTTAAAGTTCTTAAAATAGAATATAAAGTAAAAGTGTGCCTAGTGGAAAATGTTTCAACTATGAATAGAGAATGCTGTATGGATAGATTCATGTCAAGTAGAAATAAAGAAACTAAGAGTAGTAGATACAAGAGGCTCAGGGGTCCCTTTGTTACTAGGATATCTATAATCCCTATCAAAATCTGTGCACCGAACTTCTTAGATAAAAAAATACAACTTCAAAGCTAAACCACCACAAGCCTTCACATTAGATCTCATCAGAGGGACATGTGAAAATTAATACTTAGAATGTTAATTAGCTCACTCTCTTTTTACTTCCAGGAAAAAAAAATAAATAATTATTTGTTTCCTTTATCTCCCAGATTTTTCCCTACTAGATCCACTCTTTTCATGTTGAACTTTTTTTTTTTTTTTTTTTCACTAGCAGCCAGCAATTAGATTTCAACAGAGCCCCGGCACGTGGTCCGTGAGGCAGGAGTATTCAGAGTAATGGATATCACTAGTAGTTTAAAGGGAGGGATAGTCATGGTCTGGGGCAGACTGACTCTGTAGGAGATGTGAACAGGAAAAATGTTCATCAAGTGTGAAAAGATGAAGGGAAATCCTCCACATGGTGGCAGTACTAGGTCTGTATGATGGGCACCTCCAGGAGAGACCATCTTCTCCCAAGATATTTGGGAACTGGTGCCTCTAGTATGTTAGAGCCAGTCCACTTAAAAAAAAAAAAAAAAAATATTTGGCTCGCCGTCTGGTACATGTTTCTGTCCTTTTTCAAGGAGGTGACAATTGTGAGCTTGCTAGTTTGTACTAAGAGGCCCTTTCTTTCCATCTTTCCCTTTAGCTTACCAGGTAATGTTAACTAAGTTAAGAGAAGATAACCATCCTGTGCATTTCATGAAAAGCAGTGACTGAGAAGTGGAGGGAAAGCCAGATTAGGAGTCTCACTGAAGGAACGGCAGTACAACTCAAAGCCCAGCTATGCCAAGGGGCACTCACCAGGCAGCGCTTCTCTGCTGCCTCCAGTCCCTCACACCAGCAAAGGATATGAAAGGCAGCTGGAGGTAAGTGGAGGTGGGAAAGAGCCATGGAGGTTTCTCCCTCACCGTGGGGAGATGGAGGGAATGTGTGGAGAGGGACAATTAGGGACTACTGCAATGGGAGAAAAACATCACAGGGGAAACAGGGAAGGTGAAACTTGTGTTGTTGGGGAATATTATGTCCAGGGTTCATCTGTGCTACATCTGACGTTAGACTAAATGATCAAATGATGCTTTTTGCTCATAATGTTTGTGTGCTTACAGTCTGTTCAGTACAGGACATGATATTTTGAAATCCATTTTCTGGTTTGCTGCCTGTATGACCAACTCTACATTACCGTATGTATGGCTGTGCTACACTGCAGGGAGACAGAGAAGCAGAGCTACAGAAGTAAGAAGGAGCAGTCTCCAGACTTATTCTTTATTTCTGCCTTTCTTTATTGGGGCTTCTTGCTGCCTGGATATGACACAGGACTTCAGGATTAGAGTGGACTGGAAAACTTCACCGAATCATATATGCCAGGAACCGCTGATGCACACAGATAGCAGTATTTTCTTGAAAGCATTCAGTTTAGTTAACTTCTAATTGAAAATCTCCTTCGATCGAGATTTTTTTTGAAATTTGTATGCTTGCTTGTTTACTTATCCACTCAGTATCTGGCTTTCCTCTGAGCAAACCCCTTAGTACTTGGAAGCCGGGGGTAGAATCCTGAATGACACTGAAAGAGCTGAAGTCCTTGTCGTTAATGCCCCACAATGTAGTGTGTGTAGTCTGTGTAGGATGTACTAATATTTTAAACTGAAGTATGTTACTGTTAGTGTTTTAATTAGTAGCAATGAAAGAATAATAGTAATAATATAATATCAATAAAATGTGTTATTCGGTATTTAAAGGCAATGAAACTCATAGAAATCATCTGGTTCAATCACTGTGTTGCAAGGGCTTCCACAGTCCCTCATTCACCTGAAACAGGCTTTCATGGTCACATGTACAGTATTATGACATAAAAAGTCATCAGTAGAAAGTGATAGCATCTCTTATTCCACGCCTCAGTTAAGAGAAGTATCCTCACAATAGCTATGTGGAATGTAGGGGATGAAAAGAACATTTTATATTTCCTACTCCTGGCTTGGCCTTGCAGAACATGAGAATCCTTCTGAAGTCATTAGATTTGTATTACCAAATATGTCGTTGACAGCTATTTAAATTTGATGCTTTAGAAACCTTTTAATATCAGTTTCTTCTGAGGTTTTGATATTTTTCTGCTTTCATTACAAAATAATCTGTATAATATTGGGGTTTTTAATGTAAATTACTCCATGTATCAGATCAGTGATGGAATCAGCTAGTGGAAAAAAGCTCTGGTAGATTAATCTTGATTATAAAATTTATGGATCAGACTGGCTTGAGAGATTGTAATGTAGTGGGGCAAATTTTGCCTTAATAGCTACTTTTTAATTGAAAATCCTACCTAGGTTGTAATTCAAAGACTTCTATTTCTTTATTAATTCATATATTTATTAAGAAAAATATGCTTCTGTTATACAGTTATGAAAAGTATTGAAATAATTCTAGAGGAATCATAATAAGGATGAAAACATGAGGATTCCGGAAGAATGGTATGCAGTTCAACTTGGTGTGGTGCTTTTAAGTGGTTCCTGATGAAGGAACCATACTGGATATTCTTGAGAAAACAGATACAGGCAGTGATCTTTCTTCAGCAGCATGCATGGAATACCTCCTATTTCTTTTTTTTTTAGTATCGTGTTAATATGAATCAGTTTGGCAGGAAGTGTTAAATTCTACAAAGTAGCTCAGTATTGTTAGTATTAAGGATTATTTCTCTGGTTTTATTTACTTTTCATATAGGAAACTTTCAGCTTAGTAGAAAACAAGCATTCTTACGGAATAACACAAAGAAGCTGTTGTGAAGCCTCCAGGTATGTGGAAAATTGCCTTAAAATGATGATATAAAACAATTCGTTCTTATCAATTTTCTGCGTCAGAGACTTCTGTGCTTTTTCTCTTGGCCTCATTTTAATTTCAGTGTTATCTAAATCTGTTCCACTTGTGAGTCACGTAGAAGAACTGGCCATAATATTAAGAACTTCCAAAGGCTTTCTTCTGAACTGGAGATAATAGTTGAGAAGGTGAAAATATAAAGTAGAAGTTAGCTGGGTGGTGCTTGCAGAAAATTGGTAGTGTCTTCTTTCTGTTATGAGAACACAGTAGGTTGCCATGCAAAAGGACAGTCATCCACATCTAACATTTTAGAAGAAAGGAAATGAAAACTAAAATTTCCCTAGTCCCTAATCTTTTAGGCAAAATATTGCAGTGTGAGAAGAGGCCGGAAAGATTCAGATTGCTTGCAACTGTTTCACTTGCCCACTGGAGCATTTTCATTCCTTAAATGTCTGCTTCTCTTGGATGTGTTGCTGAGCATTGCTAGTAATTGCCTGAAGACACAGAACACTGTGGAAAATAAAAAGTCTGTTAAATTTGAAATATTTGATGTAGTTCACCTTTTGAAATGTCCCTGTCCTCTCCCGGTTGTTTCTTCCTAGGCCAGTCTCCTGCAGGTCTCTCCTAATCAATGTGTTCCCTGTCTCTGTATCTTTTCTAGTTTTGGCAACTGTATTCCAATAGTCTAGTGTAGCATAACTGAAGTAGAAAAAGCTCAGACAGACATGGAAGATAAAATTATGTTCCTCATGTGTGGAGAAAACTAAATTTGGTTATCTTCATGAGCAGCCACAATTAATTTAAAACTTCTTGTTATTGATACAAGCAAACGTACTCTTAGCTCATGACTAAGCTCTGAGCAAGTGATCTTTAGCCATTAATCATTCAGTTGCTTTTAACGTTTATTGTATGTGTATAAAAATCTTACCCTACTTTTCTCTTTCATTATAAATTCATTTGGTGCAGCTACTATTATATGAAATCTATTTGTGTCTTTTCCAGGTGGGCGTTTTCAAAAAAAAACCACACTTTTTTTTTCCCCCCCCAAAACCCTGAAATTTTCCCTGGCCTGAGTAATGACTCTGAGGCATTTGAGTCATTACTGAGAATGTCTTTCAAATTATTCCAGAATAGATCAAACCGACTTTGTCACTGTACTAAACCTCATGAACCAATCATAACATTACACTCAGCAGATCTTAAATTTGTATGTTCTCCTCTGCATGTTTTTTTTGTTCTTTTTCTTCCTATTTTCTCATTCAATCTGTGAAAATATTTCTCTCTTTTCATGGTAGCTGAGGGACACCAGCAGAGCTATGA